>JAODUI010000002.1:1259333-1380859 GCA_027563995.1 Papilio gigon | reverse complement strand
TTTTTGACAATTGTGTATTTCAATTTAATGACTCTGTATTTGTAAGCTGTTGGTCATCCTTGTAAAAAATAAATAAAATAAATAAATAAATTACTGTTCTCATCCAGTGTTGCAAAATCACAGTTAATGACTAATGCAGATGTTTATTACGTAAGTACATTATCTGTGTATTACTGGAAGTGTCCGCCGCCGCGTGATGCACTGAGCGCTAGGCAAGGTCACTTCTAGATGTACGGTTTGTTTAGTGTTTAAAAAAATCATGCATTAACACAAATATTACTTTTAGTAACACTGCACACACTTAAAAATAAGACTTTAGTGTACCCAAAAAAAATTAAGCCACCAGCAGTAAGTGTAACGAATTGCTATGCACTATTTTCTCCACTGTCTGTTTGGAATTCGCACTGCGGCGACATAAACGCAGCTTGCGTTGATAACGAGATGGCAAACAGATGGACCCCAGGCGTGACATCATTGTCCCGGCGCGGCGACGTCACGCGAACCACGTGACGCACGGCGCATTTAAATTTAGACTGGATCGACATCTCGCGTCGGGCTATCACGCTGCGACGTCACTAATGGGACAATTACTGTAAAGTTTAGTATCAATCAATGTCACTATTATTTTAGTCAATGACCCATATAATATACAAAATAGACTTATTCCTAACCAAGTTCCACTTCAAAGCTAGCATAAACCAAAGGCGCACAAGCCCAGAATAGTAACCATTAGATAATTCATTAAGTAGTCCGCTGTTCAGATACATAAAATCTATTAATCCTGATAATGTAAAATAAAATTTTAAACATCTTTACTTAACTTTCTTGGGATTCTGAGCAGCGTAATACTAATAAAGCAGCTAGAGGTTATCCTGGTTTCATTTGACAATCAGATGCCGTAGGTCGTAAACAAAGCGAGGCGATCCTGCGAGCTCGGCATATTCCCAGACATGCCTGGCATTAATTGTCACTACCCGGATGTCAGCGCGCAGGTGTAGGGACCGATGCATAGAGTAACATAAGTTCTTCAAATGTATTTTTAACTTTCTAATGTTTAATGCGAAATTGCGTGACATCTGATATATTCGATTTATGCTGGAAACTTTTAGCAACTTCTTTTAGTTTGTAGTTATTTTGGATCGTAAAGTAATGAATGAAAATATGGATGGATGGATGTGTGTTATCACATAACTACAGAATTGCTGAACTGGTCTGGATGAAATATGGACTACAGTCTGAAATGACACACAAGCTATGCCACTAAGTCTTCTTTCCATGCCGATGATTATATTGGTATGTAAGTGTAACTCCGCGTCATGTAACAATTACAAACATTTACATGAAGCATAAGTTATTACGAAGATAATATCGTGAGCTGCTAATATCTCAAGGAAACGAACCTTCGCGTTACGTCGCTATTAAAGAGGCATTACTCGTCCTACTTACATGCCGTTCGATTGTGAACTTTATGAAAAAAGTTTATAGTTCAAATTCCAAACGCAATCAAAGATAGATGAGCAAATTTTATTATAAATTAAATCCACTTTATGTGTTGAAAGATAAGGTTCAATTTGCAATGCAGTTGTAGACACAATGTGTAATACGGGGCAGAGTACAGGGTGTTCCCACGGCGGCGACACACATGGTGTTCACTTCATTGTTGACTACTGAGAAACTGTCTCGCAGCACGGCAAGCTGACTGTACACTATTGTTTTTTTTTACAACGCAGTAAAAGCAGTGGAGAGAATGTCTTGCAGATGAAAGACTTTTTACTGAAAAATAAAAATAATTAAAGTGTCATGTGTAATTGTTGTTGTTGTGTTGTGTATGCATTGTCAATTTAGTACTCATCTTATTCTTACTTACAAATATATTCTCATACCAAAATATGATCATAAAGACGGGAGTTTGTAGGTGCGCACGGCGATGGTGGGTGTGAGTTTCACTACAAGTAGAAAGGCTTTCAGAGCAATAATGACAGGAAGTGACGTCACATTTCCGGCTCCGTGTGTGGTCTGCTTGTACTATACTGTTCGGGTTCATAACATTGGGGACTACTGAGACACAAACATGCGAATAATGCAACACACGTAACTTTAGGATGGACATGCTTGCAAACATATCGGCGGTGACATTGTTGTATACAAAAGGTGGGTACTCATCGACTCCAATGGACATCTGCAGCCTTAGAAGAACTGCTGAATTTGTAAAAGCCGAGAGTTTGTAACATCTTATTTTTAATGAAAAAAAGCAGTTTAAGAATGATAATACCAACGATTCCATATTCATCAAACAATCGCACCAGCATGTCTAGTGCACACTGCAGTGTGCGGTCGTTGACTTCTTCAACTAATCAGTAAAATGTCTAATTGTCTTATCTCTATCCAACTTTCGTCTAATTAAAAAGCTATTATGGTTTATTAAGAGCACGGAAGAGTTAATGAGAGAGTGCACGGCGAGGTGGGGGCGGGGCTAGCATTGTTTCAGCGAACGCCATCTGGCGGCAGTGATTGCCGTGAGATCGATCGATAGATTGCAGGATGAATGAACTTGGTACTTATTTTTCATGACAGAACATTTCAGATTATTTCGTAGAAAATATTTAAATTGTAATTGTGAAAAACATAATTATAATAAATTGAAGACAGTTAAATTGTAATGATAGGTAATGTTTGTGACATAGACAACAGACATTGACCTATAGAAGAAACAAGTAAAACAATAGACGTAGAGAAATCTCGTACACAATGAGTAGAGCGAGCCGGCGATTGGTGGCAAATTTTGACTGATTTAAGTGGTGGCTTTCATTGGAGGCGAGCAAACAATATCAAATAACCTCCCAAATAGCACGGTTCCCAGCTTTGTAGTAGCTGACGAACAATCGAGACGGCACCGACTATCTCAGTCGACCATCTCGGATCAGTGTCAGCACTAATTAATAAACTTTGAAGATAATAAGGCTCTGGGAGAAGCGCAAACAGACAATGCAAAAAGCAATTCATTGTCATATCAACAATTAAGTTCCCATAAAGTCAAGGAATTAGTCAATTTTATCTTGGCGTTGAATTAAGGTAATTCGAGGGATTCTTAAAAACACAAAGCTTGATTTCTGCTGCATCTGAAAACACGCTTTAAAGTAATTACCCAAGCCTTTGTGGTGACAGGGGACGTTTCATTACCTCTACCTCTAATCTCTTTTAACTTCGTATTGTTGCTCTTAGCGTCAAGAGTTTAATAAAATTACCTAGCGTTGCGTCGTCGGCAAATAGTGAAAAAACTTTACGTTTACTTTGCAAATATTCTCACATACTAAAGTCGGCAGTTTCCGTGTGTTTGTGTACTGAGCTACCGGGTGGCAGGAAGCGAGTGATGTAGGGGAGCGTTATCTGCCTCTATTGACACTGTGGCGGTATCGAGGCGCTCGAAATTCGGTGATTTAAGTGCTAAAAGGTTGGTTTATCTGCCGTGACCTCGGGAGTACGTTGACTGCAAGATACACACCTAATTTCAATGAGATCGAAAATAATATGAATTTTCTGAAAAAGTCGTCGTTTTAAGATTAAAGAGCGTTCTATTCGTGGTGCATTCACCGCTCCCCGCACGAACTTAAAGTTCATATTTTTTTGTTTTAAAAATTCTTTACGTTTTATAATTTTCGACAGGATTTGTGAATGAGCTGTTGTAGAAGTGGACCGTACGTCGGCCGACACACTCCGCCCGCATTGACTCGTAATGAAGCATAAATGCTCCGTTGTGTGGAAAGCAATTATGTGTCATATGTGATTTCACTTTTCCCTCCATCTGCAATATAATGAGTCATTTCCATTTTTCTCTGAACCTGTCACCGTGGGAACTGTTGGACAGGTACCATTAACATGGATGAGAAAGAGGTTGTAACTTAGTAGATACGAATTAAATTAAAATGAGTTTCAAGATTTGTATCCCCTAATCTAAAAAGTTATACCACACCAAACTAAGGCTTAAGTTAGAGTTACGTTTTCTAACCATTAAATTTTACTAATACGTATTATATTATTGTTGACTGGATGAGGACTTGTGTTCACTTTCACCCCATATCAACGTCCGAAGTGAAAACGTTGAACATTGTAGCGTAGTGGTTAATCTTACCCGCACATCTGCGGACAATTTGCAGACCACACGACAACCACCGCGGTTAATTATAGAATACAATTGCGCTATTAAAGACAATGATGACGAGATAGGACGGTTCATTATACTGTCAAAGAAGATATTGTGTTAAGATTTCCATATTTTTCCGCTAAACATGTATCCAGCTTCGATAACAAACTACAAACATCTATTTTTAGCTTTTATCTGGTTTCGCAATGAAGTTCTTCGCTTGTTTTTTTTTCGTTCTACTATTTTTCAAAGCAGAGCAATTACGCGTTTTTCAATTATTACCAACAACATACTATTTATTGAAGTTGCTATAAAATGTTTGAGACATGTTACGTCATTAGTGTCGCAAAACATTCCGCGTTCATGTCGAATGTTTCGACAATATTTCGCGGCTCTTTAACAATACATAATAAAACGATACAATAAAGGATTGGTGCAATTGACCCGCACGCCTCTATTGAATTGCCTAACAATCATACTCTCCTCGACAATCTTGTCTTCTTATTCCTTCAAAACACCCTCCTCTCTCAGGAAAGAATCCTCTTAAGTAAGCGCGTTTAAATATCATCACACTTTTTTCCACTTTATATGAGGTAAACGCAACACGAATTCGTCTTAGCAAAGAATGTATTGTACTAGAATGGCCGAACAACCTGGAGTGAATCTTTACCTTCGACAATATTGGACTTCCTGCTGATCCCTTATCTCCGACAGATTGAAGAATTGCGTTATACAAAGGTGGTAGGTACTGACCGTGCGGTGCGAGAGGTCGCCGACGGAGTCGTGGCGCTGCTCGAGGCTGCCGAGGCTGCAGCAGGAGGCGGTGGAGGCCAGGCTGACGGAGTCGGCGCGCGCGCGGTGCGGCGAAACCGCCACGTGCTTCAGCATCGCTCCACCTGCACAACACACACGCATACTATGAGTAACTACATTAGCAATGGGGATAATACAGAAATAAAAAAAAATATTTACATTTTACGAAATTATCATGTTGTCGGAGTCCTCAATATGTGAACTCTTTCTTGACTAGAACTGCATAACTCACACCTTAAGTCAATAAATGAAAGCGTGTGAGCCTCAAGGGACGCCCAAAGTGGTAAGGACATGTGAGCGAACAAGTTTCGACTCACTAACTGCATCGTTACAGAAACCAATACACGGAAGCAAGATCTACATACCAACTTAAGTTGTAGACAAACATGTCCTAAAGATCACACAATTATTCGTATGCTATTCATAAAAAACAAATGTCCTGTTTTTAAGGTTCTTTATCTTTCGTTTATTATGGAATCCTAAGGGCTACACTAAGCTGTAGACGTAATAAGAGAAATCTTCACTAAAGTGACCATTAATCGATTCTATGAAGGAAGGATACACTTTTTACCAAACAACAGTGCACCTGCATAGTGTGAGCCATATCGCATACCCTTACAAAGTTATAATTGAACTTATGTACAGGGAACTCTTATGTTAATTGCCAACCATACAACTAAGGCAATACCACACAAAAAGTTTTCTGTTAGCGCACGTTGCGAGCGCACGTGCTCCTCCATTAAAGCATAAAACGCTCTGTTTGTTCAGGCCCTGCGCTTCCGAGAACGCGGTACCTGCGAGACTTTACTATTGTCGTTAGCGCGGCCGCTGGTCACGGTTTTAATGGACCACAATTGTGTCTCAGATGCTGGACATCCTGTTCTAAGGATATGTAAAACACGTATGATATATTACAAGTCTATTAATTCATGTATGAATCTATGACCTCGTTCAAATTCGTTGTAAAAGCTCTTTTGGGCATTATTCCTAAACCTTAGACCTCATATACAAACAAAACAAAATATCCTAATCGAAAACTGCGCATACAATTTGTTAAAGCATTTGCAAGTATCCACAAAACATGCGACAGGTGCATTTAATAGCAATCAACACAAGCAAGTGTCTGCTCACGTAATAATGAACTACGATTGTATTACAGCAAATTCATTTGTAATATGTCATCAATCAGTAGCGCGGTGGCCGCGTGCCGCCGCCGCGACTGATTGTGTCGCGTCGACCTCGTTTCGTACGTAGCTACCACCATATCAAATCCTTATAGATGTTATGTTCCTAGCTACTTTCATATTCTTATATTTTTATTATATATAATCATCTTTCATCTTTTATAGGTAAAACGAAAATGGTCACATTAATTTGTCGTAAAATTAATCCCCAAGAAGGAAACTCCAGCCACGACCATTTAGTTCTGCATATAGACTGTACTAGTAGGTGCAGCTAGGCACATAGCTTCGCTAGGACCGGATCAATAAAGTCCTTCCGCCGTTACACCGTCGCCGCGGCGTCATGGCGAGGTCGACTGCTCAATATTCATCCGATCAATGCTTTAATTGAAACAAGTAAACTTCAAAGAATATATACAATGCGGTGTGACACATGCCGATACTTTTTAGCATAGTTATGTTAATCCGTTTGCATAGCAATTAGGCTTTTGCATTAACTTTCACATGAACCAAGTGAACAAGCTCGGACACGCGGTGTTAAACCATAGATACACTCTTTTAAAATACGACTTGTACAAAGTAAGCGACTCTCTGACTCGTATTTCTATGATATTTACGTCACGTTTAGATCGCATAGCATAGTTTCGCAAAATATTTCACATTTGCATCAGCTGCGGATGTCGCCTCCGCCGCCGCCGCTGACCTTCCCTCGCGGTGGAAAACGTCCTTCTTCACGTCCATTTCATCACGAAGATTTCCTCCATAACTTGCCGTTTACTGTTGTCAATATAATTTGAAATCAAATAAAAATTTTCTCACGCCTAGTATCTGAATTTAATTCAATATAAATCGTTTTTTTTTCTCTCAAATTATACAGACTCTCGAATTGCAACTTTCAATTTATCCGCATTTTTCTTAAAATCACCGTTAACTTGAAGTTGTCATTTGTAGATCTTTAGGCGCACCGGAAGCCGTGTAAGCATTCCCTCCGACCACATGTTAGCAATAAAACAAACAAGACCTTAATCTAACCAAGTTAATCGACAAACATTGGAGCAAACGTAAACAATGAAAATATGTGAACTGGCGAACATTTGATCGAATAAGCCAACACAAATGGTCTTCTAGTATGTGCCGCACAGCTGGACGACTTATGCAATATTGAACCCGGAAGCTCGTGGAGGTTTATGTTGTAAAAATAAATTGACTTTTAAAATTCCCGGGCGACAGAAATGGACGGACGTGGGCAGAAATGTGCCTACAAAATCGAAGTTGTAAAACTGTTACGTTTACCACCAACAAATAGGTGGGTTGGAACAGTTTTTACTCTGATTTATTATTTATCTAGTTAAGTACTCCACGATTATATTTACACCGTATTAAAGAGCTTCGCTATAATTTATTGTGATATCAAGACACAAATGTGGAAATAACCTATAGTTCAACAAGAGTTTTTATTTTTGCATATTATTGTTTAAAATGTTATCGAGTAGTTAAGGTGACTTTATGCAATGACCAAGAGTCAGTGTTGCGATCAATATATATGAAACAATAATTACACACAATCTTGTATGCAGAACTTGAAGAGGTAAACATATTATCAATGAATATGAGAAATTCTAATCAGAATAATTAACTTGGTCACCCAATACTGACGTGGGTGACCACACGACACACTATCACTACTTATGTCCGTGTAAATACATCTGTTGTTAATACGATTGCAATTTTCCGCCACAGAGTAATTTATGTGAGCGTCGAGTCGTTAACTAGCAGTCGGAGCGGTCGTGGAAGCCAGTACCGACACAAGGAATTGCTCTATTATACTGCCCTATTTGTGATATCAGCGATTGTTCTTATCCTGTGACCTACATTCCTTGTCGTAACTACTTACCTTCATCATTAACAAATACATATTTTGTAATTCTGAAGTAATACGCCGCGCTCAGAGTCGTTGAGGGTAAGGGTAAGGGGTAAAACATAACATTGAGGAACAAGAATTAGACAAAAACACTATTAAAAGGTTTTCATTTGTTTACTCTCAATAAATTATTTTCTTGGCCGCCTATAGTCATATACTAGGACCAGACGACAGAGACTGATGCTCCCGTGAGCGTGCGCGCGCCGCCCTTTGGCAGCAATCGGACATGTTTACAAATAGAGAACAAAGTCCCGCGCCACACATTAGCGGAATCGATATCGAGTCAGACGAGCGGACAAACAAACAGACGCGAAGCCGCGCTGATCGGAAGTGAACGTCGGTACGGACGCCGCCTGCACGCCTGCACGCCTGGACTCCGGGGCACTGACATTCCTGACGCTAACGACTCTTAATGCTACCGCTATTCATCAATAACTAACATTATATATACGGACAGGGCTAAAAGTAAAGCGCAAGTCGCGCATTAGATAAACAAATGAAAATCTGTTACAAAGAACTTGGTAATGAGAAATCGTTGCCGTTTATAAATGACTATTTTTGAGTTGTTCGAGTGCTAAGTGTTGTATCTATGTATGAGCGTCAAGCAAAGTCAGAACTTTTTAAACTTCCGCTGTACTCTGTAGCACTGAGAGGGATATGAATAATCATTCATTTTAATTAGTTATCAGAGCCGGTGCTTTATCTATCTAGGTTTGTTTAATGAAAGGATGTGAGAACTTTCATTGAAAATCAAATGTAACTGTTAAAATTTCAAGAAATAAACGGCGACTGTAATTAAAATTGAAATACACAGCGGAAGCTGTCGATGGACCGGAATGCGGAGCGCGGTGTGAGATCAACGTTTCGTACTATCAATATTTTATTGAAGCCGCCGGCTCCTCGCATTTATCGTAGTAATTAATAAAAAAAATAATGTATGTAATTTAATGATAAATGATGTAAAACATCGTGAAATATTAGTATACAATATTTAACAGTCACTCCAGTGACTGCACAGACTAGCTTCATTTTTTTAATTGGTTCATTAAACCATCAGTCACTAGAAAATTCAGAATAATTTAACAATGTCACTGCGAAATCTGCTTCAATATGTGAAAGTGAAGGAATACATTAGTATGGGTATACCCAGAAGAATGGATTGCGTGAATAAGGAATAAATGATAGATTTACTTGTATGTCGGACCCCGAGCACGCAGTGCTCGCTATCGTGATGCTGACGCCGAAGTTATAAAACGTTTAAGTCTATCTTTTCCCGATCCATTTCTATTAGCAACGTTGTTGAATAAATTAAGAGTTACGCTTTGCCTTCCTACTGTTGCATAATCGCCGTGCAATTAGCTGTTACTTCCGCGGCTTGTTCGCTTATTGAGTTATTGAAGAACGTGTTCTTTCTGCCTCACAACACAATCATTACGATAATGCGGACACGTAATTAGGTGTGCAAAGTACCACAGACAAGTATTAAGTGCCTCCTTCGCCCAATAATCGTTTAAAATATTAAGAGAAATGAAAAGAATCGGATGTATTACAATTATAATAATTTACTAGTAAAATAACAGAAATGTTCGATTGTAAAAATCTAATAAATTTATCGACGTGTAGGTTTTATAACGTAACACCAGTAACCAGTTTAGCAAGTTGCGTCTAACCGCAGAATGTTGCAGGTGACAGCCCTGTGTGCCAAGGTTATAAATAAACCCGAAAGACCGCGAAGGCTCCACCGCTATTGTACCCTTCCCGCGCCGAGCGCTGAGCGACGTGCCAATACAGTCCCACTTCAGACGTTTACAGGGTTGACAAAACTTACAAGACACGACATTGGTACAGGTACAAAAGTGTATTTAATAACTAAGTTTTTTATCAATCTCGAGTCCAGACTTGTGATTGCAAGCGATTGGTTTTGACCAGGAAATGATTGCGTACAAAACTGTTCAATGTTACTGCATCGTTTTGAAACTTAAGTTAGCTTTATGCGTTTTGGAGTTAACTAGTAACAAAAATCGATCCATTTTAACTTTCGCATTTTTAATATTGAATAAGACACGTTTGGCAACCCTAAGAACCGCGGGGTTTAATAATAAACGCATTGGAATGAGAGCTATTGAGTTACGTCGAGGCTTTTTCAACTTTTGTTTTATCGCGTCTTTGAACGTTTTGAACCTTTGCTTTGGTTTTGAAAAGGAATAAATCATTATTTGTGAATGCGGATAACTTGTAAGTAAGAATCTGCACGAATTCTTCTGAACATGACCGAATGAAACGCTTGCTGGTAAATCATTTTGGTATAATTTGCTAACATTTCACTTTTTAGATTCCCTTGTTAGCAAACATCCATCCATCGAATACATTAGTTTCATTATTAAGATATACAAGCATCTGGTGTTTGTATTCAGAGAGCGGCCGCCGGAAGTCGCGAGTGTGGTCGCAAAAAATCTGCCAAAAATATCGATTGTCATAGCAAATGATTGGCGACGCAACGCGCGTACTGAACCTTTGGAAAAATAGTGACTAGCGTTTAGAGGATATTTAAATACAATAGTTAGGATTACAATATTTAAAAATACCCTGACATCGTCAAGCGAAAAGGATTTATTAGTTTTAGGAACTGTCGTCAAGCTGTCTGCTGGACACGATAAGCTTTGTAACTATAACTATAGTATATCACTAATTACTAACACTAGTTTTCATTAAGATTGTAGACGAAACAATGAATTTGAAAGTACATTTACAGATTGTAATTAAGGTAAAGATTTTGCTGACATTCATAAAATGGAAGAAAGACTTTAGGAATGCGACCAACTCTCTTAAAAGCTGACAAGTGTACAGTTATTTTGGTTTAAATTTTAATCGAAATGAAGTTGTTGGTGAGTGATAGATTGATTGTATCAACACACCATATACACCTAATATTTTATTCAGCGTACGAAACATCGCCGGCCAACAATTATGCCGAGACGTTCATCACAACACGCATCGCATACTAAACTGTTTAATCTCGATTCTTACACATTTGTATCGTACACTGCACCGTCTATTAATAAAACTACGCTTGTATTCGAACTAAACCAGTATTGTATTCGAAACAGAACAAAAAAATCGTTGTTTGTTGTATTATTAATTCAAGATGCGTGCCAATAAATATAAACTCTCTTATTGGAATTTCTAATACATTTAAAGGAATTTCCACCGTTTGTCCTTCGGAATAAATACTATATTCCTTAAATATTAATTTTGTACTTGCGTTAAATCGAAAACAATCGTCTACGAATGTGACACCAAATCGCTTTTGCACTTTGAACGCTTTACTGACTAAAATGTAGCGACGTAAATAATACTTCGTCAGATATGATTGAACAATAGTTTAATAGTTGGCTCTTGCCGATGTCAGCCAGGTTGACTACAAGTGACTATAACGTTTCTTCACAAAAACCCACACCATTATAAATAAATTACCATGTTGGCGATTAGTCTGAATGAAAGAGTAATTTTAATGAAGAATTAACTACAAACAATGATAGGTCGAGCGCTGCCGTGCAATGTAAGAGTCGGTACACAATGCAGCTCGTTGCACATGTGAACCCGCCCCGATTGAACTGGATTTCTCCGCGACGAACAAAAAACTACACAAAGACTCGCCTTTCTCACGGCACTACTCGCTATATAAAAATAGCGTATCTCAGTCTGTTACACAAACTTTCCTTATAAGGACGCTTGTTGTAAGTTTAGAAATGCAATTGTCAATTAAATACAATGAGAATCGCCATCCACTAAACATTAATTTCTTACACATTCAGAATTACTAGCTGTAGCGCGCGACTCCGTCCGTACTCATGTGTTCTCTATAACAATCTTCATCCTGACTCACAATGACGTTTTGTCTTGGATGGATCCATATTTATAATATAAATAAAATGTTCGCAACACGAACAATGGGCGACCACTACACACCGTATGTATATTGACTTGTTCAGAAACAGAGTAAAAATGACGGAAATATGAAATTATGTGGAACAAAAATGGTTAGTCTTTCAAAACGGTCGTTTTTGCAAAACACGCTCATTGCATTGTACAATGAACGTAATTACTCGTTGCTCTTGGGAAATGTGATTTTTGTGTGAGCTGCGATCCGAGCGATTAACTTTCCATGCTTAAACACGACTTGCCTTTTTACAACGAACTTCGACATGTCATCTTGAAAGCCGGCACTCTTCACTCCAATTACTACAAATGTATTACAATGCGAACAAAATGTTTACAGACCATCTCAAATAAGATATTGTAATTAAAATTCTATATTCCCAATCTATACTTTACTTGACTAAAACAAAATAGAATGATTTCTAACTTGGTATGTAACGGATAAACTCAAAATCTACTGAACCGATTTAAAAAATTATTTTGTCATTAGAAAGCTACATTATAACTGAGTAACATAGGCTATTTTTTTTGATTCCGCGCCGAAAATGTGGTCGACAGTAGCTAGTAAGATATAAATTAATAAATATACCATTTAAGTCCTCAACTTTAGCAACATGACGTAATTCTGTTGCAATTTTCACGCATAACTCATATAGTCGTAGGTACACATGGTTAAGCGCGTTGGTTCGTCTGTAAATGGCAAAGTGGAGCAACGAGCGACAATCTAGGGCCAGAACAAGGAAGCCGGTAACTTCTCGATCGTCTTAAGTGACGCCGAGCGAAGTTGATTCCTCTCAATTAGCGAGTAATTGGTACTCGGCAGCTAGGCGGCGCGCCGCGGCCTTGCCTGCGCCCCGACTGACGCACACCAAGTACCAAGTTAATTGTTAATTGGGATAGAATTGGTTCTAACAACTTCGGAAGTTTCCATTGTCCATAAAAGACTTTGGATATATTTTTGAAAATAATCAATTTGATAAAAAATACGCTAATGTTAAACATTGGCTTAAAATCTCATTTCTTCGACATGGATCGTTTCTTGTATAACGTCAGTCCCGTGTGTCGTCTGTCACCGCACACAATGGAGCAGAGATAGAGCACGGCGTGTTTACTGGTAACACAACACCAATGGACAGGACAGTATCGGATACCGTCTCAGTACAACGTTTGCACGACAATCGCCTGTGATGAATGTTGTTCTTTGTACTATACATTGCGAACTTTAAAAGTAAAGTTTATTCAAACTTATCCTGTGTAGTTCTACGAGAAGAATATTTTTACAAGCAAATGTTTGAATCGTATTCAAAGCCCTAATAGCCTTAGATACCCTAGGATTTCCGATAACGTTGTCATAGGTTCGAGTCCCGCCATAATCCTATTATCGTAAACTGTATCCTAGCATAAGCCAACAGCTTAAATGGAATGGTGTAAGAATGATTAGTAAATTAACATCAATCGGCTAATGTTTATTATATATAATGTTAATAAGCAAAAATTATTTTGTATTGTCGATAGTTAGTTTATACTGAATATTCTTCGGATTAGGTAGTGAACGCAGAAGAATCGTTCGTGTTATCAGAACTTATGAACATTATGGTATGTCAATATGACTATAAAAATAGTTTGAGATGGGCGAGATAGGTTTGTTGGTGGCACGACACCCGGGACACCATTGTGCGGGGTGGCACGTATGTCATTGTGTCGGGTTCAACGCTCGATGGCACACAGATTATTATACGACGCGCATCGACACGTGCCTCACAATAAGGTTATTATTTCACAAACGTGTCCTATTTTATTATTAACATTTTTTTAAAACAGGTGCAAACAACACGATTTACTATAATCTACACTATAATAAATAATTACGTTACCAAGGTTTTGTAAACTTTTTGTACGAATAATTGACATTAAATGATCCAGCAGGAGAGAGTGCGCATTTTAAAAGAAAAATATCTAAGTATTCTTACATTTAAAATCGTAGTCTCAATTAGACTGTAGTACTAGTATATTTATATGCCTCACGACACAGCGACGAATTTAATCACCATTACATAAATAAATAAACTTCAGAGCACGCGGTACAATGTTTGGACTTCACTTTTACTGCGTTTTAATACATACCATAAAACATGTCAAAGTTATAGTAGAAAAAAACTATTATTACCCTTGCCGTACTATCTTCGTTTTATCGGACGACAAACTGACTGACTGTTAACTCTACGCACCCACACATACTAATTTATATACAATCAATACCCACACACTAATACGTTTATTTTTTTATTTGACAGTGTCCCAAGGTATGTCGCCTTGACTATTTGTCAAACCTTGAAATTTTAGAAAAAAAAATAGATGTTTAAAATTACTAAAAGTTACAAAATGTTGGTACAAATTATACCACCAATATGAGCCAAATGAGTTAAATGGTAAGTAATAAATAACTATGCCGCGACAGTTTATCTAATCTTATGATCAGACAGCCGATACTTGTCCGCCATTATTCAAATGCGCGCCACTTCCCCTCCGATTAAGCGGGAAATCTAAATAAACTACGTTATATTAAAATAGTGCGAATAATCGCTTGTTAATGAATTTCTTGTTGAAAACATCTATTATATTCAAATTTAAATTAATTACAATCCAGTTTCGTTAACTCTAATTATCTTATAGAAAACGTATAAAAATAGCAACACTGCATTAACAAGCCGCTTGACTTGAAATGAATAAATATAGAATCCTATTATTAGCTTCGTAAAGTGCATTTTATACATTAAACATAATATAATTGTTTGTACGACCACTAATAACAAGACGTAAGCTAATATCAACCTTACTGTCCCTGTTTTACATTCGATTCTAGCTTTTCCCACGGAGCGGCCCTATTCGCATCCCGTAGTACGCATCCGATGGTATCGCACGCGGCGCGGCCGGCGGCGGACCGTGGCGCCGTTTTCATTTACTACAATTGCCGTGCCCAGCTGCTCTAGTACCAAATTATTCATCAAATCCGCTAAAAATAAACGTATATTTAATTACATGCAATCACTTGAATCCGCAAAATCACAGCATTATTAGGAGTCAAAAAAAAACGCCGAAAGTGGAAGTAGAAAGCCATAATTAATTTTACTTTTTCAGTATTTCATGAAATTTATTCCAAATTCTTCTACATGTAAAACAATAGGCAAAGACAGCCATGTGACACCAATGAACTCAATTTAAGAAATTTTACTTTAGTGAATGACATTATCAAGAAGAAATCGTCTTTATTTTTAAAGAAATCCTTCTATAATCTGTTTCAACAGTTAAACAACTAACTGCGCGCCGCTTATCTTCGGTTAACTCGTATCAAATGTTGTCTCAGTGGGGTTTAACCCATTTTATTGTTTGCTAGCCGCTGTACAGTCACGTACTTAAGAAATAAACCATCTTGGCGTGAATGTTGTGTTCTTGTGAGGGAATATTTTACACTCTATACTGGATTCTAATCAGAATGTTCACAAAATAAAAAAGTCTATTACATAACATTTATTTCTGATATAAATTTCCCTCCAAGAGACGCTGCAACTAATTATGTTTATTCCTAGTATTAATAATTCTAAATCCTAAACGGTACAATGTAATGTGTGCGCGACTGTACGCGGCAGCCGCTAACATAGCGATGTTATCTATCCGCGCGGCCTTGGCGCCGGCCGGATGCTGCCGCGATACACACTGGCCACTAACTAGTGGCTAGTGCCTACGGCTAGTAGATAGCCTAAAGTAAACACCTATAAAAAGCCTTACCGATGGCCAAACTACGAAAGGTAAATGTAACTAAAATTTGTACAACAAAAGTTCTAACGCAAAAAATATTTGAAATACAACACATGTTTCTAAGATTCGGACCTACGTATTCACATTAAATTAATCGATTTAAAATTGTCGGAGACACAGTTTAGTCATAAAATAATTTCGCTCGTTAAATTAAGATCAACAGAAGTTTACTTTTAAAATGTGATCGCGACTTTCTCTTGAGTGATTGAGTTTTGTTCAAGGGCAACGTCCTCCGGCGGAATGCTCCGCAGACCGCGGATGTGAACCCCGGACTATTTGAATGCAGCAAAAAAAAATACACAAAGTCATCGTATTTATTACCGAATGTAAGAGATTACGATATACGACTTTTGGTTTATCGTATCAACGGATACACAGAGTTGGACATTAATCAATTTTTAATGATGGACTTCATCCGCTCTTACAGGCACGGCGTAACACATCACTCAGTAAATGAAGGTATAGCATTAGTTACTACATTGATGTCTCGGCTCACATATATGGACCCACGCCCTCCCCCCCTCCCCAAAAGCCCGACGCTTGGCCCAATTAAGGGTGACTAAGCCATAGTCAACACATCTTTGAATTTCTTTGTAATACGTGCAGATTGTATCACGATGATTCCTTTCATCATATAATTGTACTTCTGACATTCGAAAAGAATTGGTACAAGGCGGGGATCGAACCTGAACATGTAGCTTTCTATCCGACCCGATCAAGCGCGCCACTAGAATGTGCATCTGTCTGTAGCCGTTTGTGCGATATTCCGTAAAATAAATTCGCTTTACATGTAACACGTACGTAACTGGCATAAAAGAAAACTTAAAATATGTAATACAATAAAAACATAAAACGCAAATAAAAAATAGAATTTTTAAACAGTTCTCTTCCAGTCAATTCCGTCAAACTACGTAAATCAAGCAAACGACCGTGACAAACGCGCAATTACGGATGCTTGAAGTTTTTTGCGACTCTGCTCACGCCACGTCGCGTGCGCCGTGAAGAATGCCAGTATTTACATTTATTAACTTTCGCCAGAATAAGACTCGTGTTGAATTGTGTTGATTGGGAACTTGTTAAGTGTTAAACTTGTCCTCTAATATATTTGAGTCTCAAATGTCTACGGGAATGTAACATTTACTAATTTGCAATAAAAAAAATAAGACTTGCATTGCGCAGTCATATAGAAGGAAGAACTTTTGTGTACTTGTTAATTATATCCAATTAAATGACAATGATGAGGAGATTCGTAATCGGCGGTATGATGTGCCGGGCAACTACGCAAGCACCACGCCGGGTGAAGGCGACGTCGCTCGATGATTAAGCAATGACTCATGGCGCAGATCTTCCTTTACATTATCGTCGGAATTCTCTCAAATCGATGTCTCAAAGAAGACATTGTAGTCACATTAATGATATCGAATTCGGTAAGCGAGTGTTGCCACCACATTAAAAGATAATTGCATTGATATAATATCGATTTAACATTAAAAAGTACTGAATCATGAGTAAGCTCTAATTGGAGCTTAAAGCACTAAAGTCCACAATGTCGGGCGAAATGTCGCAAGCTCATACGGCCGGCTGGGAGCCTCGCCGGCTGCCAGGGCATTGTGCCCCGACCTGTTCTCACATAAAAACCTCCGCAAGACCCATCTGTAAGACCTCTTTTCCACGAAGCGACTAGCGGCGCGACAGCCTGTTGAAGACAGTGTCGGCAGCGCCAGCGGAAAAGTTACACTGGCCATAGGAATAGCAGTGGCACGCGATCAGAGTGACCCGGGTAGTGCTAGTGGAAATGGGGCATAAGGCCGCAATGAAGCACCAACCTCGGGAAATTCATTGCTTTCGCAACTAGACTTGTAACAATGTAAAATAATAATCTATACTTTGACATATTTAACATAAATTTGTTGTTTCTAATGGGAATTTCCCATGGTGCCTTTAATTTACAAGCTTGATATGTTGCAAAATAAGTTCATATCTTTGAATTGCCAAGTATGAATTAATTATTGCTTTGAACTAGTCACGCTAAAAAATTAACACCTTAACTTAAAAAAGGCAATCTAAAAAAAGCCCCAGAGTAGTAGAGTAGAGTAACTCCAAACTTTACGTAAAAAAAGAAAAAAAAACCTAGGAAAAGTTAAAAGTGATCGTGTTGCATTGCTGATGGCCGTCAAAAGTTAAGATTCCTAGAAGCAATCCTAAACAAACATTATAACGCGACGAAACTCACCGTAACAGTGTTAAAAGGGAGCTAGGCAGACATTATCAATTTACACAGACGCTTGATAACTTGAACACGATGCGGTCTACAAATAAAACCTTTTTTGTGTTGTTTAGTATTTTGTGTTTATTTTGTGTTGTAATTTTTTATTATAGTAAGATTATCATTGAAATATCTGTTCACTATTTACGAAAGAATTCAAAAATGTATTGACGTCAAGAAATCGGTACTTGGCTGTCTAAAGTCTAGTAACACCTAACCTTAGGGTACGCTCGAGCACAGTGCAGAGATGTATTAGGTGACCACAAGGGCTATATATGAGATTATATTAAAATACATATAAACCAATAAATAATAACTCAAAGCAAACAAACAATGCAATATAGTGTAGTAGCGATAATCCCTCCAACAACTGGGAATTACCGGAATATATCTGTTAAGGTTCGCGTTCCGAATTCCCCGCGCTTGCTCGAACGTCCACTCACTAATCTACTCGCGTTAAACGTGTAAGATAAATTGTTGCCTAATTAATTAAATGATACTTTAATAGGGAAACAGTAAGGGCTTTCGAATTCACAATTTTAGTAAGAGAAAAATTACCTTTACTTTTGGAGTAGGCATATAAAGGTATCCACGATCGATGAATCAAAGCCTTAGGTAAATACCTAAGAAAGTAGTGCAAAGAATGAATCATTTCATACTAAAGTAGTCTCCAGTTATTTACCGCACGAACACCACAGAGTAGGTAGTTAGTTGATTCACTAAGACTTTTGTTTTGACTTAATAATTTCATAACTGGCTATGTAAATATGAAAAACAGTCAAGCCGACAAATATATTATGATGAACATTTCTGTATAATTAAATTAATAATAAACGTTTTTGTTGCACTAGACAAAGTTTTTTGCTTCTCAAGTTAAAGTTTGAAAAACAAAAAAGAATTTAAGGAAGACTCGAAGGTTATTCAACAAGAAATATAAAGATACATTTTAATATAAAATATTATAAATATAGCGACATGGAGGAAACAGTCAGTAGCCGCGTAAACTTGCGCGTGGGCCCCAATTACATTATCCCAAGCACCATGAAATCGCTCACAATGGACTACAAACTAGACGAGATTATAATCTAATTCTGTAAGCGATACAAACAATTCAGTCAACTTACCTTTTGCTACACTTCAGTTGCGATGAAGCAAGCACAACTTAAGCCCTTTTTAAGGGGCGGTCACTGAAAACAAACTCCATAGCACATCGCACACAAATCCAAGTTATACGAAAAACGCAGGACACGAGGTAAATATCGAACGCAGCGCGGATCTGCAGCGTCGCGACACGACGGTCGCGCGCGGAGTTTCGTCGCGGAATGACGCTACCCGCTCCCGCGCTGTAGCCTGCGACTCTGCGCCTGCACAGCCAAAGCGTCAAAATCGCTTTTGTATTAATTAATCTCAATTATAAACAAATACGCACCTACTTGTATAATTCATTTGGTGTTAAATGACCGCTTCAGGCCAATCATTGTAAATGGTTTTTATGTAACTTCTTAGTTGAAAAAAAATATCGTGTACCTTTTATTGTAGCCTTCAAACTCAAAAGAAATATTAAGTTAGCATAAGTAATCATTATTATTCACAGTAAAAAAGTGTACGTCTTTAATATTAATTACTTTGACGATGGCGGCGAACTAGTTTTCTAAACATGAATTCAAATAATAAGTAGAAGATATGTGTATTTTTTATAGAGATATAATTATATCTCTGCAGTCTTGCCTTAAGATAATTTTAATTACGTAAAAAAAAAGAATTTTAATGATCCAGTACGTAACGTTCGAGAACATTTTTTACATTGTTTTTCTGACCTTCGGAAGTTGCTGCAAAAAATTAATGTCCCAGCCGATAATTTTACTACAAAAAAAAATGAACCAGTAATTTGTTATCCTTAGTACATGTATAGAAATAAGCTCGTATTACATTGCGCTTAATAAAATGGATAAATAGTTATTGACTCTGGGAACTCCCGTGGTTTCCAAGCTGTTGACTATTGTGGTTAGCGGTGATACTGTCCAAACAAATATGTACACACAGCTCACTGGATCATCATTGTACTCAGGCGACATCGCCCTATATTATGATAATGCTTCAAGAAATATTGCCCTCATCGAGGAGCAAATACATAACGCACATGTTATAATTACACACACTTGTATAAAACGTGCGGCAAGTTATCGAAATTACGCAAATGCAAACACGTGCTGCGCTCATACAAGCCTCTTGTATGAACACAATACAATCGTCATAATATCAGTGACCCTATATACTAGTTCCTACAGGGTTGTGTTGACTTTGTAATAAGGCAAAAAATTTAAAGAAGTTTCCATTTAGACTTTAGACGCACGTACCGGCTTTCGTATGTCCCTGTTTAGTTTCAAGTAGTGCTATAACTCTAACGCGGCTAATTACCGACAGGTAATTAGATATATATTTGACCAGTTGATAAGGTAAAGAGCATCGAAGTTACATTCTAATAAGACCGTATTAGTTGTAACTAACCATTGTTACGTTTAATGTTTTACGTGTGGTCACACCTTATCCCTTCAGTCTCGTGACTGTGCGCACGTGGCGCCCTCACGTTGCATTGATTACAAATTGCAATTAAAACTTTATGGTGTTGTACCATTGCCGGCCAATCAAATAAATGAAGTTAGAAGGGGAAATTACTTCAGCTGTGTGGAATTTTTTTGTACGCTAACAAATTATTTCCTATTACAGGAACAAAGCAAGAAAAAAGAAATACCAGCAGTTCAAAGGATTCGGTCGACTTAAAATGTTTCATATGAATGTGAACCAAAATTCCGAGTAAATTTAAATCAGAACTATTGTTTGCTCGTTGATTAAATCGATAACAAAGGGTCGTCGATATGATCTAGTTCCGGGGCGCGGTTCCCGCTCGGAGACAAAGCGTTTCGTTGCCGCGCCCGTGACGTCACCAGCCCTCCCACCAGCGGGACCCGCTTCGGTGATCAACTGTACATACTGAATTTACATTTGTTTATTAATCATGACATTGTGTAGCTAAAGTTCACTATTAGCTAAATTTGTTTGTGCAATAATTCAGTCTTACATCTCAGTAGACGGTTGCACTTGTCATATTAATCAGCATGTGTTAACACTTGTTCTCATTACATTTAGTACGTAGAAAGAATAGCAGTAAGAGAAACATTGTTTAAGGATTCGACGAATGTGGAATGAATTAGAAAGTGGACGCATCCCGACCGGACTGGTACTGTAACCTTATCATTTGCATGAATAATGTTACGACCCATTATCAAGTCTTGATGAATTCCTAATTGACTTTTATTAATGTTATTTTAAGCTCCCTCTTTACAGCGTGTAAATCTTTCAAGAAAACATTAAGTTAACAATTCGATCGGTTGTCTGAAGTCTGAAGACGTCATCAATGTCCAGTTAATGTCTTAAATAAAATTAACTTTGTAACTAAGACGTTAAAATCTTTACACTATACATATCTGTAGCACCGCAATGTGTCAGACAAGACAAGGCAATGCCGCACGCCGGCCTTTCAACAAAAACAATGGCGAGCGCATGAAGCGTGACATCTTTATCGCACCAGCGCCATCTTGTTGCCTGCGCACGCGTCTGTCATAGCGCCTGAAAAAGTTAGTGCCGCAAACACTTTTTTTTAATTTAAATGAACATATGAATGGGATCTACATATTCATCTTGTGCTTTCTCTTCAGCAGCTTGTACAAAATAACTAAAAAAAAAAAGTGTCACGAATAACCTACTAAAATTTTACCCTTTTCTATATTTTGCACAGGGTCCTTAACCGAAAACATTTGAAGCCCCGTTATTTACACATTTCCCACATTAAGATTGTTTTCATGCCACGTACCGTAAAAGTGAGCTAATTTCGTATTGTTTATTCTTTCTAGTAAAACTGTGTTCACCCTAAAGTCAATCCGGAACCCTGATACTATTGCATTAAAGCGTGCCGCCGACCGGAAGCTGCGCCGGAAACGACGCTACATTGCCATCCGCCATTGTAACTTGAACTTGCACCAAACGAAAATTAAGTGACGCAACGTTCCGATACACGACACGTAAAAGTAAAAATGTCCGCCGAAGCTCTCGCGCTTTTGAAATGGGAGACGCAATTTTAATTAACCGCCTAGTTACCGCCAATTAAGATAATCAAATTACCTCAGATTTTATTATTTTCCTAGACGTAGCTAACTGTAACTGTAATACAAACATAAAATTAAACATAAAATTAGGTAATATGTATTTCTTACTATTATTATAAATGTGAATGTTTGGATATCTGAATGCTTGTTAGACGATATCTCCAGAACAGCTTCATAGACCTGGATAAAATTTGGTGCAGATATACAACATTGTCTGGGCTGTTTGCTATTTATTTTTAATTTTCATTCCGCACGGACTAAGTTGCGGACACAAGCTACAATATAATAAAATCCAATTCATCGCTTTCAAACAATCATCAAAAATTCAAATTTCAAAAATTCATCACATCCTGATGAGGAGATTGCATTATTCTTCAGGAATGCCAGAACGCTTGGCGAACTTTACGCTCTTCGCCTGATGTGGCGCACGGAGGCAGCACATATTGCAAGTTTTAGTCCAAGTTCCGAAGAGAATAGTCCTTTGTTCTGATTCCACAGTACGTACTGTGCTAGTTCGGTGAGTCAAATACCAACAGACACATGTGCCGGGCCAGGGCTGCTGTAAGTAAGCATACTAACTGAAATTGAAATGGTCGGTGCAGTTTTATTAATATTCAAAACCTTGAATGCATCAAATTGGTTGCAGCATTAATTGTTTGCATATGACCGCAGACTCACTCATGAAACAGAAGAAAGGCGTATTAAAATAAAATATTAGACTACATTGCTACTTGCCAGCCCTAGGGAACTATAAAATGTACATCGGAAGATATCAACAGGATCGCAAACGCGGCCGCCGGCGCCGCCCAGCTGACTAACATTTGAAATCAATTATGTGTTAACTGTTGATAGGATCAATATTCGCGCACCGTCATGCAGTAGACCCGCTCATTGCCACGAATATTGGTGATGCTGCATCTGTCAATTCGCCTATTGAGTATAGTCACGTCGCGTATTTTGCTAGTACGTGCCACAATTAACCGCGGTTGGTCGCGATATTTTTCCGACTCTGACTCACTCGGTCCGACTCGCGCGATGGAACACAGCGCGATATCATCACACTACGTGTGTAAATGACTCAGATACTGAAGTCATAATATTTGTTATTGTTTTTATGATGCAAAAAGACTTGAGAACTTTGATTATAGGTCTTGTTAGGACAATGGAATTATTCCAGATTTTTTCAACTACAACACGAATTCTATCTAAATCATCTCTTAACAGAATCCTTTTGAATGTACTAACCAGGTCGTTGACTGTAATTAACACTTGAAACCTATCAAGTGACAGAACTGTTAATAACAAGATAACAAGATCGATTACAAGTCAATGCGTGTGATAGAAGACACGGTGCGGTCATAGCTGGTCATAGCTGGTGGCACGCTGTTCCCACGGCCGCGGCCCGCTCGTAGCGTGGCTGCGCGTAAACACGCAAAAAACTCGACACTACACACGCCGGACTAACGACGTACGGGCACGTAACTTGTTTAAGCACATGAATCAATAAACTTGGCACAGTTTCACGTCACACTTTATAGATATGCAGACATATGAAGTTACATCGTTTTTGAATGAATTTTCAATTGTGCGACTTTTCATTGCAGTTAAATAAACGAGGTAAAAGTCTACTATGCACCTGGAACACTAGTTTATAGTCATTGGTGATGAGCAGCGGTTAAATTACATCAATAGAACCATTGTTAACTTTTCGCTAATACGGTGTCTTCAAGTTGACCGTAATATTGTTAGCAATTGGTTTACAAAGGTACGTTAGTACACGAGGGCAGCGGTGTGGCGGCGGCCTTGCGCAGCGGCGCGGGTGGCGGGCCGCGGGCGCATCCCGAGTCTTTGCCCGCTCGGGCCGGCGCGGCGGCCGGCGAGAGGAAATGCCCATTGCCGCGCCGCCGTGACCCGTTAGCTAATAGATTTTAATTTCAAAAGATTATTGCCTTTGTATCCAAGGGTTCGGTACATTCAATGCTTTAGTTCTGCTGTAGAGTGACGAAATTACCAGCTTTTTAATTATGAACACTTAAAGATTTAGCGAGCTCTTTACCTAAAGCAAGATGTACATATTCCATATTTATTTAGGGTACAATTATATTTGAGTAAATTAGATTTTTTTTCCGTTGCTCGGTCAATATTATTTCTATTTCAAATCTGTCAGATATTTCAAGGAACCCAAGAACCGAATCAATAAATACGGCACATAATAAAGAAAAGGGCGACGAAAGGAAATTAAAACTAAACGATTCCCGGAACGGTTGATATTAGAGACGGCTGCGTGCGCGATGAGAATGTACAATATTTTCCTTCACGTTATATAACTTCCGCATCATATTGTACATGAATTACATGATATATACTGCATATGTACATAGATCACTGTCCGTGTACACAAACAAAACACAGGAGCTTTAACGACATTAATTAACACCGAGGTGCCTGATGACCCTCTGTGAGTCAGATACTCGTGGTAGTCTAAGGTAAGTATAAACATGTATTATAATTTGAACAACACGGGCGCGCCATCGCCAGGGTCACGCAGCGTGACAGAGGAGCGGTCAGGAGCCGCCAGTCGCGCCATGCGCGTCACCTAGTTGGGACATTCCCATCACATAACATACTCTCAACTTCAATAACAAAGGTGTTTCCGCGGTTCAATTAAAACTAAAGATGTGTAGCGGGGATCGAAGTGAGTACCCGTTGGCTTCCACCGTGAATGAATCACCGCATTGCAGAGAGAGTATGATATATTCATACATGTGTTATAGCAGTGGAAACGTACAGCGCGATCGACACCATCCGCAGTCAGTACGGCCACCTTAGACACGTGCCCGGTGTACTGTGACGGACGAGCGGATAATTGAGCAGAACGGCTTTGTTTCGGTGTTAACGGAGCCCCTTCCCCTCCCCTCTCCCCCAGCAGTACACCACGAGACGCCACTCACATTCCGTAATTAGGTAGCAAACGATACAGATA
Organism: Papilio gigon; assembly: GCA_027563995.1. Taxonomy (NCBI): domain Eukaryota; kingdom Metazoa; phylum Arthropoda; class Insecta; order Lepidoptera; family Papilionidae; genus Papilio; species Papilio gigon. The sequence goes on along the minus strand of JAODUI010000002.1, from coordinate 1,355,636 downwards.
GCGGTACACAGAGCAAATTGAATTAAGTTTTATTGTTTCTATGAGGCTTTATCACGCTGTGAATACATATATTATGAAATTAATAGTTTGGTAACATTGATTGTCGATGCTCCCTACCTCACATAAAAACCTTCAAATATAACAATGGAATTAACTAAACTATCGAGTCCAACGATACAAACAGAGATGCAAATAAAGTAGGGGACATAGACTTTAGAAAATAGCGCCCTCGTCCCTACTGCAATATTTGTTTAGGTAATCGACTTGATTAATGCGCAAATTTCACAAAAGCGAGCGGCGCACTGCGGCCGGGACCGAAGCTACACAGCGCTCAGGAGAAGTGTTATTAAAACAAACGGAATAACAACAAGCGGAAACGTAGCGCTGCGCAGGGCTGCGGCTGCCTCGCTTAAAACCACTGGCCACAATATTACATCCTGGTCCTTGAAAATGGTGCGATATACACAGATTTGCAACTTACTAATACTTAATGGGAATTTTTTTTTCAGATGGATGGATGTTCGTTTGCAAATAACTCCTCGATAAACTCCCTCTCTCTCCTTGCAAAACGACTCAATGAATTTAGACAAATATGCCAGAGAAAGATTACTGTATGGAATTGCACATAGATTATTTACTAAGTTCTTTTTAAACTGCGCAAACGAAGTCGAGGGCGTCTGTAAGTTATAATGAAGTCAGTATCTACACCAATTTAAATATATTTTTGATAATGACACTTGTAACCCTGCTGTCGGTCGATACAGGAACACTCCGAGTGGAACAAAACTTCCTCGACAGCCACAAACACGAGCTATTTCGATCTCGCTTCGGGTTACATATTTTGTTTACAGGTGTCAAATATTATTGCCCGCTAATGGACATACATCAAAGGGTTCCGGGAGCGCGCACTCTTCACTAAAGCATATATTTATTTATTTCCGACACAGGACAGTTGCATTATAGATACGAAACGTTGAAATAATTAATTTTCATTCCCACAACATATTTATTATTTATTAAATTATTTTCGATAACGATAACACTCAAAACATGACCACCACCGTTAGATATAAAGCTTAAATGATTTTATTTATAGTCAAGACATTATCCTAGTCCAGAAATATTAAATGTGATAATAGGTATAATTTCAAGAGACTCTGCTAAAGCTTAAACAATCTCTAAAAAACCACCTAAAACTAGAGCGGACGTGTAAACATATTAACAGTATTGCTTATAAAATTCAGATCGATTATAGCAGGCCAAGGTCGGCCGTAGAGCGTCTGGCTTATAGCAAAAAATTGTATAAACAAATATTAGAACGTATTCTTAAAAAGCGATTCAGAAACACTTAAGAAAAATTGCAAGTATTTAATCATATGAAATAATCATATTATGCGAGAAATTACTAAAAAAATTTTTGTTAGTGATGGTGCCCTTTAGAATTCCTATGTAACATTGTTACCCTAACCACCCCTGCAAAAATAATACACCCTCAATGCTTCCTGTGGTACATCCTGTAGACTCGCGTCACGTACGAACGATAAATAGCTCAGCCGTTCAACTTACCACTTATTCATATTTACTGCTTGTCTATTTTTATACACAAGCTTGAGGGGTTATTTTAATTGGTGTCAGATTTAAGTCTTAAGATAAAACTCCCTTTGTTAGCACAAATTTAAAAAAATATTAATAAATCAAGCCTATTTACAAGTTCGTATCAATGAAAAAAAAATCAGTAATCAATACCATACTTTATAAAGCAATTGTAGTAAGGCAACTATTCAGGTATTGATTAGTAGAGTTAGTTTGGTTGAAACAATAACAACCGACGGACCCAGGGGTGTGAAGGTGCGTCCGTGGGACCGGCAGCGCCGCCACCGACACGACCGCAACAACCTGCTCACTGGGAAGTAGTCTGCTCCACTTGGCACTTGTACATTTGTGTCAACACATTTAATGCAACTGCAGTATCCAAGTGCATGAGATATGTGCGAATGATGAAAACAACGTGGAAACCTTGAAAAATTTAATTTAACGTAGGAAAAACTCAATTTTAGTTAGGTGCTCAAAATATTATTACACTTAAGAACGTCATTCCAGGTCATCATCACATCAACTCATCCTGCAGCGGCCACCAAATTAACAATAACATGCTAAGTAGTGTATTAAGACAGGTGCTACAGTCTAGCTACAAGCGAAACAAGCGGTCACAGCCGAACAGGCAGGAATGCTCAGCGATGGGAGTCCCGGGCGCCACGCGACACTGCTGGGAGCCCGGGCACCGCACACTCACGTGGGTCCGTGAGAATCACTCAAATTACCCATACTAGAAAGTTATCGACACCAACAATAAGTAGACCGCGGCTGGACGGGCTTCGGACACCAAGGTCGTGAGTATCTCGTATTACATCAGGTACAAAGAATTCTATTCTTTACCTATGTAGATTATTGCATTAGACTTGGGATGCACTATTGTAGTTGCGCGTCCGAGATCAACATTGGCTGGTGCAATCAGAAAAATCGTGACGATATTTCGAAGTTTATCACGTTTAACAAACCTAATGAAAATCTTTGTAAACTATTTAAACCAACTGTACACAACAAATCTCTCATCATCGTATTTAAAGTTTTAAAAGTACACAGTAATTCAAATTTATAAGAAAATTTAGGTAAAAAAACCATTCAACCTTAACCGGCCAGTAAGTTATGAGGCTGGCTGAAATATATCTTTACGATTAACACAAGGCCCAAAAATAATGAGAATCGTTTCTCCGCTAATTGTGTGTAACTCGCGGTCACTTTGTAAACTGTCGACTTACGACACCGTTCTGCCCTTTGCGATTAATTAAATGTTACAGAAGAGGCGTCGCTCGTAACCTACAATTATTTTATATTTATTTTGGTAAAACGAAAAAGTAGGTAAACATTATGATCAATACTTTACTCATGATATAAACATGTCAAAAGCCTTTGTGCCGAAAACAGAATGTAGGTAAAACATGAGAGGAAAAAGACGGGCTCAACTAACGAGCCAACACTTATCACCGAAGCTTACGAATTTACTTACATTTAAAGAATAAAATTCCAGTAAAGATCGCAAGTCACAAATGTACGTAGGAACAATCGAGAAACCATTACTTCTTTATAAACTATGAGTAAAACTGGAAGGTCAAAGCAGACGCCACTGAGATCAGCGCAAGTCAACCGAGTGCTGTGACGTCATGGCATTGTTTATGAACAGATTGTGGTCAAAATAGATGCAATGTCAAATGTCTATACAATATTATCATAACAAATGAACAATGTCTGTTGTTGTTACGTTGTTTCTTATAGCTAGATATTTTCAGTTTATAAAGGAAAAGCTATTAAACACAATTTACATGATAAAATATACTACATTAAAAGTAATGGTAAATACAACCACAGCTACGGATTCGTTAAGACAAAAGTTTGTTTTCGCAATGAATAATCATTAAGAGACGTAGTTTTCTATAAATATTTGATGTACAAGGCTACCGCTAGCCGCAGGGAATGTGGGAAGAAAAATGCGCGGATAATGAAGGGCCCTCGCTGACGACGGAGCGGCGGATCCGCGGCCTTGTGAGGTCGCCGCCAGTCTCGCTCACACCGCAGCAGAACACTACGCAGCTTTGCTACTTAAAGATTAAGAAAAAACTGTGAAACTTGAGACCAGAATTGAGAAAACCTAGAATTCTAACCGTTTTGGAAAAAAAATGTATGAAATGCACATTTAAGTGTGTATTTATTTCTATAGTTAGAAGTATATGTCATGTACTTTTTAGGAATTTTTGTTGTTTATTATGATCTGTACAGTTGTATCTGTAACTGAATGTTTGGACGGTCACCACAGTGAGCATGTTCATCATTACAATATAGTGAAAATGCGGACAGACGTAGAACCGGTTTCCATTTCGTATTCGATAATAATAAAATTTGTTTGTGCCGCTAATGGTCGCCTTGCACAACGTCACGAACGTACGAACACACGAGCCATCGCTCGCACCTCGCACCTCGCACACCGTTAACATCCGACGTTTGCTGACCGAATCCGCGCAGAACGGTACAACCGGTCGGAACTCGTTACGCAACGGACGTCTATGTCACGTGGAAATATGCCAGTCCTAAAGTTGAGATATGACATAATATTCAAATTCAAATTCTTCGAAAGCGGCCACTCAGGGAACTAAAAGGGACAGGAATTATTTTTCCCAAGTTACACTGATAAATAAGTAAATAAAATTTCTGCAAAGAAATATTTACACTATGAACTTATAAACGACATCTTTCGAAAGTGAAGGAAAAGCAAGGCGTGGCTCATTTCATTGGGTTCAGGCGAGTATAGAAGCAGTTGCAACAGCTGAAGTTGTTTAGACGTAGCGCGTAACGTCCGCTCCACTTACCGTCAGATTGGTAATAACGCCTGATCAAATTAACGCTGCAATCGACCCGGACTCGCCCGGGACCTCCATATCACTTACATAAACTTATTACCAGACAAGTATGCATTACTACATAATTTACTGGCAAAAGTGTTACATAACATTCCGTACATAAAACTAATCAAGTCGTGGCCTGTAGTTACTTTTCGTCATAACTTAGTGGTATGAATCTCTTACAAAGTTAAAAGTAACATTATAAGTTTAATCCAGCAATTACATCTCTGTAAAACGTACGTTAATAGCCTCGCTAACAATCACAATGATCAACTAGTACTACTGCATCGCAAAATAACTGCAAAAAGACACAAAGTTTTTTTCTCACGAGACACACGACCACGAAGGTTAATTGGTAACGCTATTGAGCAATAACTGGTAACCTCAACACCGCCGCCGCCGGAGCGGCTACAACTCGACACCTCTCCCACACTCGCTTGCTCTTCCAGAAACGTAACGCGATGCTCCCCAGACAGACGAGCCGTTATGAAGTGCCGCTAGGGCTGCCAGCTGCCACCTCTCTGTGCTTGACCCAAATTCTTCCGAGCTTGTGTGATGCATCGGGCCTTGAGTATGACATCCATGTCATCGAGGCAGACTGAGTGGTGGAAAACTTAGGAGATGTCGATTTTTCCGCTAAGAATCAACGGTGGTTCTAATAGCGTTCGGGGGTTGAAAAATTTTGCATTTGTTTCTGTTCATTAAAAGTTGGCAGCCCTAACTATCGTGTTTCTGACAAGCTGTTCCGCAGATTTTTAATTACTCATTTCAGTTATCACGGCGTACATCAGCTCATCTTGTAGTAATTAGAATTTACTGCGTAGTTCTTACATGGGCTAAATGTTCATCCTTTGAAGAAGTACTTTATAGCAATAGCTTACGCCAAGACTGTATCCTAAATAACCGTAAATTAAATAACATAGCAGTTAATTCGTCTACACTGGCGATATAAATGTAATTTTTAGTTACGTTTTTTTCTGTTTGTCAAATAACTGAGTAAAAAAATGTATCAAGTTTCAGAAAAACTAGTAGCGGTCAATTCGTGTTGTATCACTTTTGCTAGCAGATGGAATAACGGTGCCATTTTTAATCTTTATTGTAACAAATTTTCTATTTGTTAAATTAACGTTATACTACAGCCTTAGTTCAATCCCTTAAGAATTTTCTATTCACGACAACTAATGAATAGTAACATTTTCTGTTTTCAAAAAGATACAGCTCAATAAAACGCCTCGTCGGCCAGCACCCGCGCCACGCTTTAGACGTACCTTTGACGTTTTATAAGAAAAAAAAATAATTGAAGTAACAACTGATCGTGCCACTTCGTCGCGCGAAAATGAGGCAATTTTTTTGTAATTTGCCGTTTCCCACGTCACGACCTCCGCCAACAATGATGCTGGGCGCCCGCGCCGCAACGTGCCGCTTGCTACACCATTAGAATATAAAAAATACATATTTGTATCTATTTGTCGTAAACAAGTTCCTTAAACAGTCTAAATACATCTGACATTATATTCTTAAAATTGGAAGATCCAGTAATGATTGTGACCCTGCGCAGCTGCCTACGTGGCGCCCTCTCGCCCCCACACGAAAACCTTCACTTCTGTTATTTAAGTAATGTTTAGTAAATTACCATACAAGTATTAATAACTGTATGCGATTTGTGAAATATTTACAAAAGTTCTTTTGATTCTACGTAGATATGGTTTTGACGACAAACTAAAGGAAACATTAAGTAGATTTATATCGTTTACACGACCGCTAACGAGATATCAAATTTAAATGATATTCAAGACATATTGGTTAAAACTAATATTAAAGGTTAGGTGTATAACATAACACAGATTACATCTGAGTTAACCAACATGACAGTGTAGAGGGAACGCAACATATCATGAAATTGTATACTAATTAACATGTTCCTATAAAAGTTACAAAGTTGCTAATACTGAATGTGACATTTTATTTTGAGATAATCAAATCGTACAAGATTAGAGTTATTACCAATTCGGGGCAGCGGTGGGCGCGCCCCCGCCGCGCGCCCGTGAGCCGCAAGCCACGGTGCCTTACGACTTACGTAACATAACGCGTCGATAAGCCACTGCGCCTACGCCGCCATGTTTTATTATCAATCAACATAACTCAATGTACTTATAAATAAAAACATCTCCATACTTAATATTATCAACTGAGACGCGAATGACATAAGTTGTTGAATAAAAATCGAAATGTAATCTATCAGACATCAATAAAATTCTTGTTTTCTAATAATGTTCATGCATTTCCGACCCCTGCGTCGGTCTCCAGTTTTCATAATTGTATGTTGAGTCCTGTACCCACAAACAGATTACATCTGAATGCACTGTTTCCTACAAGTTCGACGTACAATCGGGAGTGGATTTATGAAATATCACTCTGTGTAGTAATTGACAACACTGAGGAAATTTACCCCGACAAAAATCTCTGGACGCGTTTTTCCCCTCAATTTTCTGCCCCGGATTTGATATCTATAGATTACATATCTATGGCTAGGTATTACATAACATATAAAGGGAGTCTTGGTAGTCAATTAAAGCTATAAAATCTCAATAATAATAAAGTGTGCTTCAAAAATTAATTTTCAAAGATAGTCTATGATAGTAATTAAGTCACCCACGTCCGGGTTTCTTGTGGGCGGGAAACAGTCAAGGGAAGGGCCCATAAAGATAACACTTTTTTACCGTAGGGTCAACCTACAGGTTTGTCTACGGCCCACAGGCCAGTGTGGGCGCCAGAATGGACGGCCTTTGACAATAGATTGACCTAATTAGGAAACAAATGATGATTGAAAAACAATGAACTGGTTTACCTAATATGTAAAATGAAATTACTTTGCATATATATAGATTCCTAATAATCTTTTTATGTTCAAACGTAGTAATTTTTAAAGGTGGCTTGATGCTTTCATGTTTGTTCCAGGAAAAAAGTATGCTTTGATATAAGCGGTATGTGAACGCGCGCACGTGCGCACGCGCGAACTTGACATTGTCTATTCCTACGACGGAAGCGCCGCCACACTGCGCCGGAAGCAAGGGGTAACAATGTTTCGAGGAAGCGACCAGCGATCCGGCGACTGACACGCGAAAGCTAAATCCGTGGCTGCACTGTTTGTATGCAGGTACCGCGACGCATGCGTTTCAATTTACGTTTGTTATTATTTACTTTACATTGTTACGTTACTTATTTACTATAAGCACTAGCCAGTTCAGTTGAATGTAATTGAAAAGTCAACGAAAATTTGCTCCGATTTTATGTACAATCGGGGCGGTATGTGACTTAATAATTGTATAAGGCCTATGACACATTACAAAACGACATAACTTTTTTATTAATGGTAACAGTTTTCTGTCACACACCTCCAAGAATAAGAAATATAAGGTATCGATGTTTTTCAATGATAAATCTCGCTAAAGACCTCACGTTCATAGCTGCCTTAACAATGGTATACCTAAGTACAGCCCTGTGTTAAAAAAAAAACAATAGATCATAGACAAAAAACATTTACTTCCGTTCAGTGTTGTCATACGAAAAAAGTTTATGCTAAATTAAAAAAAAATTGTGCGGGGGTGTGGGAACCCGGGCAGATGCGCCACCGTACCACCTAGCCACCGACCGGATCTCCGGATCTGCGGCATCTGGTCCGCGGCGCACTAAACTACCAGGATATTCATCATCATTATTTAATTGTCATAATTTCGATCAGATGGTTATAATAAGAGCTTTCGAATTAAGGTTTATTGACTAAACTAACGTGACAACTTTCCGTATGTATTTATACATTTACTGACAAAAATATTCCCTTATTCCTTACATACAGATGCTAAATGTTTTCTAAAATGTCTTCGAAAACACTCCGTTTATCCATTTTGGTGACTACTAACTTTTCTGCTCAGAACATTACTAAATAGGTGCTTAAATAGAACTTAGTGCGACAGCTTACCTAGAGTTCCTACGTGTTGTTCCACGAACGATTAAAATGAAATTGGATCAGAAGGAAATGCTAAGCGCGGAGTCCGAGATAGCGGAGCAGAACAGGTGGTACGTCTCGTTCCCACACAACACAATAGCCCTTTTTTCAACACAAGGCGCCTGAGCTCTCGCACATTTCGAAAAAAAAGTGAGGAGGTTAATGGTGACCCGTTACTACACGTGATTATGTACAATATTATCGAGATGTTTTATTGCTGTTCTAATGACGATTAATCTTTTATCGATAATTTGACATAACATAGCTTAACTGAAGAATACAGGGTTGGCACAAAATCTTTACGTTACTTATAATTACTAATTTACAAAACTAAATAACTTTATCTGTATTGTTAAAACAATTCTGCTTACTTATGTAAGTGTGGTGCGTGCGGACCTGGGAACACGAAACACTAAATGAAACATCTAAATAATGATATTTTGAATACTTTTAATTTGTTTTAATGATTTCCTTTGCCTATGCTATTTTATTATATAACATACTTCAACATGATAATGCCATCTAATGGCAGAGGTCATAAACAAGGAACATGAATCTTTACAATTGACTAGTGTGACATTGTATTCTACTATAGTTATTTATTTATCTGGTGTTTAAACATATTGTACAAGACTGAGCACAGTCTGTAGAGAGGCAAGCCCACAACTGTGAAGTAGTCCCCCTCCACTCTCTCCACAAATGTTCCACCAACTCCTTGAATACCATAACCACCAGCTTTGTCCCTGCAAATGTTTCGTGTGACAAAATACTGACATTCCAATAAGATTTCAACAAGTTTTGTGTAATAACCAACACAGTGTATAAACACAGACATTAAGTATAAAAATCAGAGAATGAAAAAATGTTAGACATCTAATTGTGATTATTTTAAGACTTTGTAGTTTTTTTTTATTTAGTACAGATACTAAGTCGACATACATGGGCTCGCCTGTGGATATGTAGCCTTGGATTTGCTCATCATCTATTTGTCCAAACACAACATTTGTCTTTTCAGTAAATTTAACTACATTATCAAATGACTTGACAACAACCCCGGTGTAAACAGTATGTGTTCTCCCTGACAGTCTGAAAATGTACAAGTTATTATAAAATAATGCAAGTATTTGAAAACTAAGATCAAGATGTTGAATAAACTTGCCTTCTGAGCATTTGAAATGCATCCAACTCTGTTGCTGGTTTACCAAACAATTCACCATCTAAGGTGACCATCGTATCCGCGCCGATAACGATATCGGGTTCATGAGACTGATTCTTTAGTCTATTGTCAACTTCAAGGACTTTCTGTAAGGCTGTTTCCTCAACAAACCCTGAAAAAGTGGCAAAGTTTTTCGGGTCCAAATTTTCCTCAAAAAGTGATGGACACAAACCGACTTTAAGACCCTAAAATTTGATTGAAACATTTATCGCCTTTTGATCAAAACATCTCCTTTTCTCAGTGAATTTTACTAAAGAGAAACATGTTTATTTAGGTTATCTTACAATGTTTTCAATGAGTTCTTTTCGCCTAGGAGATCCACTAGCCAGTATAATATTTTTTTGTTTGAGAATATGCATCACAGGTTCTAACATTGTAATATGCAAATCAGAATCAGATAATAAACAATATCTATATAGAATTAGACTGCTATATCACACAACAAAAAATTATGAATTGATAGCAGAAGCGGCAGTGCGGAACTCAATGACAATGACGGTCTAAGTGTCAGGCAGGCAAACTTGTGAAACACATATTTAGTCTTTGATTGTTTTTCGGTCGCCTTTATTTTAATAAGGATTTTTATTAACTTTTTCTTTCACCTCGTATACCAAAATATTGTTTAATATTAAAAACATTGTTACTTGTATTTCATTTTAATGAGCAACTTGAGTGTATTCAAATATTTTAAATAAATTTACTATCGGTAAAGGTAGCAGTTTTCACTCGCTTCTACTTCTTCCCTTTCAAGATTAGAATAAGAATTTTCTACAAATTTTGATATTTCTTTATCGGTCCTAATTCTATTTAAAAACTAAAAATCTCACAGATACTTCTAAATCGCTAAGAATAAATCATAGTCACACTGACATAGCTACTCTTTGCAACGCTGCTGTCTAGTTCGGCTTCGGCTTCTTTCCGTTTTTGATTGTATTTGTTCCTTCACGTTCAGTACATTTGTTAGTTAAATAGTAAGGATATTATGGTAATGGGTGAATAATATATTAAAAATGAAGTCCGTTGTGGCTTACGTGCGCAGTCTCCTCGGTTGGTGCGATAGTGAACAATCTTTGAGAACAAACTTGAAACGAGACAGGTATGGATATGACATTACTTGTTTACAACGTTAACAATTCGTTATGGCGGTAAAGCTTTTAAGTTTCAGATAAACGTGGATTAAAAATAATCACACCATGTACAAAATACCGTTACGGCTTGCTTCAAAATTTTGGATGTCGGTACAGTTTTAATGTTGTTATGAATATCAATATGGTTCACTAGTTAACGTTACATTGATTCCAGGACGGGTGACGAATCCTCGTCTGATGATGACTTGCCCTCATTAAAAAGGTTCAGACAACTGAAGAAGACCAATTTTCCAGATGTCATGTCAACAAACGGTAACTTTTTATAGGATTATTGAGTTAACCTAGATAAGAATAAAACATCCAATCAGTTGTATTTTACAGATGTTTCAGAAATAAAGAGCGTTAAGCCAGCCAAAAATGTGAGATATGTTCCAATTCAGATAGAATCTGGCCACCCCAGTACTTCAACGCCTAATGTGGTGCCAGTCAGAACACCAAACCGGTACAGAGTAATATCGGAAAAAGTTGGAGATGGCAATAAAAATGGATCAACGTTTCTGTTGAAGTCTAAGGTTAACAGCCCTGTGAGGCAGGTGATACAAGCTGTAATAGATGATGACGATGATGATGAGGATCAAAAGGTATGCTGTCTCACTAGGACATATAATATATTTGATTAAAGTAGAAGTGTGCCACTTACTATATTTTATTTAAATTGACATCAATAGTGTTTTATATTTTACATATTTCACATATACTTTGTTATACTAAAAATCAAATTACATTCCTTCTCACTTAACCCATAAGAGGAATTCCTGTACTTGTTGTAGTAAATTGGATTCTTACACACATTTGCCATTTTGAGCTAAAATTTTGCATATTGCGGTAAGAATAACTCTTCAGATTTTTACAATAATAAAAACAACAAAAGTATAAAGATATGTTTGTTTTCAGGTAACATGGATTGAAAATAAAGCAGATACAAAAAAGACAGTGTTCATTAATGTAGATGATGATGATGATGATGATGTAGAGAAAGGTGATGATGTTATTCTGGTCAGAGAAGTGTCTCCGCCACAACCGGTAAAGCAATACAAATATGTTTTATCAAATGATGAAGAGGTTGCCAGAAGTAACAAGCAGTATTACAGGCTAACTAAAATCAAAGAAAAAGAGGAGAAAACATCACCCAGAAGCCATAACTTAAGAACACTGGGCGGTGTCAGCAAATCTTACAAGAAGGTCACTCCTCTGCCTAATTGGATGCAAAAGCAAAGTTTAAATCTCTCCCCAAAGAGAAATAGATTCTCAAACTTAAATGGAAACGGGAGAACCATGCTGTCTGAAGTGTTTAACTTGCACGAGAAACGTAATTACCAAGAATTAATTAGGCGTGCGGCTGCCAGTACTACACCTTTGACATTTAGTAAACCCGTGGACATAATAAACTTGGCAGAAGAAAGTGCGTCCTTTCGTAATACGTTGAAGTCACAGAAGAGGTCATTGAATGAATTAAAACTACTGGAGAGAGATGTTGGTGTGAACAAGGAAAATCTAGATGCAAAGGAATATGATCCTGTTACTGTGGCATCACTTAATCTGTCAGACTCCGATGTGGAAGTGGTTCCGTCCGAGTGCTCAACAACATCCTCAACCAAAGTGGCTCCAGTGAACTCATTGCGGGACTCCTTACACGACAAAGACATCGCAGCTAAAGACTGGCTCCCTAAGTTACATGATAAGTATAAGAAGAAAAATGAATATACTAACCAAAAATTAGAAAATGCACGTCGTGAGTCAGACATCATATCTAAAGTAAACCATGAACAGAGCATAGCGCTCATAGCCAATAAGTTTAAATATGAATTAAGTTTACCGGAGAGTTTGATTGAGGAAGTTCCTGCCACCCCAGATTTCCCTAAACTAAGTCCGGAACAAGAGCAACTGGTCAAAAAAGCTCTAGGGCCTGGGCCATTGGACCAGGTGTTTGTGCAAAAGTTCCGTATGAGCATCCGCAGGCAAGTTCAGATTTCATATTTCAATGCTTAATATGAAATTAAAAGTAAAGAATAGTTAGATAAGATTTTGTTATTTGTAGGCGAGATCTGCAAACATTGTCTGGCTTAAATTGGCTTAATGATGAGGTGATCAACTTCTACATGGAACTGATAACGCAGCGTAGTGAACAGCGCCCTGACCTGCCCAAGGTTCACCACTTCAACACCTTCTTTTATCCCAAACTGATGCGGCAGGGCCAGGCCGCCTTGCAGCGCTGGACTAAGAAGGTAAATGTCACTAGCAACTTCTCTAGTTGCATTCTTCGAAGGCAATAGAAAAGTTTTCTTGAGCGCCAAAGAAGTTTACATTGTTTAGACTCTTTTGGAATTCAGATGGTGCAAGCATTATTACTGGTTGAGATTCTATGGAGATATCTATATTTTCAGGTGGACATCTTTTCGAAAGACATAATCTTGGTGCCAGTTCACTTAGGTGTACATTGGTGCATGAGCATAGTGGACTTGCGGGGGAAGCGCATCTCCTACCTGGACAGCATGGGCGGCAGCAACCAGCCCTGCCTCGACGCCCTGTTGCAGTACCTGCGCGACGAGCACCGAGACAAGAAGGGGCAGCCCTTCGACGATAACGACTGGAAAACTGAGAACTTAAAGGTACATATCAATCATTGACACAATTTTAAAGCTGTGGCATACTGCTCATGACCGATGTCTGCTCTTGTTGGTGACTCGGTTAACACTGGCAGACTGCAGCACCCCATATCTGTTCTCCCGACATTGCACATGTGCGCACAAAACACTTTTGCAACCATTACTATATCTGTCACTTATATGAATTGGCACCTGGAAAAAATCTTTCGCATAGCTATTTTCCTAAAAATATTATTTGTTTTTTTTTTTCAGAACATCCCGCAGCAGATGAACGGCAGCGACTGCGGCATGTTCGCGTGCACGTTCGCAGAGTTTTCGTGCCGGGACGAGCCGTACAGTTTCACGCAGGCCCACATGCCCTACCTCAGACGGAAAGCGGCCCTCGAGATACTGCGGGCCGAGCTGCTCCTCTAAGTGACAGACAGTGCAGTGTGCGTTCTTGTGAATATAATGTTATGTATGATATTCTCATTGTGTCCAAGTGTACTGCGGTGGGAGGTGAATGTGCAGTCTGTTTGTGAAGTCAAATCATTATAAATATTGGTGTCCGTAATATAATCTATCTCGAACTTTCATTGTTGCAACACTTGTAGGAACCTCTTTATTCCTCTTTCTAACAGCAGTCAGTAAAGAATGCATTGTATAATGAAGAAGTGTCCAGTCTACAGTACACCAAGGTAATGAGTATCTTTCTTCTGAACTCTTGAAGGACAGAATGTCGGAGCCAGTATCTCACAAACACAAATAAAATTATAAACCATTGACACAGGTCCAATTAACTATGGGAGTGTCAAAAAATGTTATTAAATTAAACTTTTTACACAACTTAACTTTGTATCACAAAAATAAGTTTAAACTTTGTTCTATGGTAAATAAACGACATATCAATTTTAGTGTTTTGTTGGACGTACTGACAGGAAGAGAAGTAACGGACCAGGTTCTAGTTATGTCCATCATTATGAAAGTGCTAGGTGTATATGCATGTCTCATCAGTTTATCTGGTGAATCATTAAAAAAAATCGACGTAATCTGTAAATAGCGCACAGCATTTTAATGATAGTTTGGGATGCACTTATGAAATTGTAAACAAAATCGTTTTATTTTTACATGTTGACTTCTAACATAATTATGGACGCATTTGTCTTATGATCGACAAAATTGCGAGTTTGATAGAAAATGTTCCATCGTACCAATAACTTGTCGGGCCCCGTGAGAGCAGAGCTGTTGCCATTGTTAGTCTTGTCAAAAGACAAGACAAGGCACAGTGACTAGTTCTACTTTGGCTATTATCTGTAAGCATATTTGTATTCTCCTATAATGCCACAAATGTTAATATTTCCACTAAACATATTTGATTGTTTGACAGAAGGTTTTCAATAAAACTGTAGTATGTATGTAGTGTAGGAGTGCAAAGAAATGTTTGGTGTCGACTCTCACAAGAACTTCACTATTCATTCAAATGCTGGTTAGCACAGCACACATCTCTCGAATTAAATTATAATAAAAGTTTACAATTAAAAAGTATTTATGTTTGTTCTGAAGCAAGAAGTGAACGAGTGTTGCGATTTTTTTTTGTAATTCAACCAAATTAGTCCACAATTTTGTATTCATAGTCATTTATTTATTTACGTACAATGTTGCTTGATCTACTTTTTTTCCAAGACAAGGTCTCGTGTTTTTGTTTTATATATTCAAAAGTTTTTTTCATATGAATAGGAAAATGTACATAAACAAACTTTGCATTTCAAATGATGATCTAAGTTAGACTTCTTGCGGTGTCGAGGCTGGCAACTTTCCGCGCGTCTGCGAGTATCGTGGAGACGCTGCGCCGAGCGCTGAGCAAATTACTCGGTGTAGTGTGGTGGGCGCGCACTGCGCAGTGCGGATTGCGCAGTGTGTACTGCGCAGAACGTATCTGACCTAGAGACTTTTGAAAAGAAGTACGATGTAATAAACAAAGTTAAACATTAAGTGGATGTAATGTAATTCTCTAGCTCGTAATTTAAATAAATTATAAATATTTTCACTAAATCTCTCTCCGTGTGTCGTTTGTATTTATTTTCCTTGTATTTTGTAAGTGTACGACGAAGTTTCCATTGTCGCCGTAATTCCATTATTTTTAATTGACACTTCTAATATACAATGAACATGATTTCAGATAGTAGTAAAAACATGAATTGTCACGTTTTGTAAATATCTTTTGTTTTAATAAACTTTACATCTTACAAATATTTGTTTGCGTTACTTTTCGAAACATTGCTAGACTGTTATACGGTGAAACCGGACATTCCACATTAAAACTCGGTAAAGACTCAATAACATTTAGTTCCGCAAAGACAATGACACTAATAATAGCAACCTGCAATACAATTTCCTTCAGTGTTCGTCAGAATTTGTCCTGAATGCAACCTTTGCAGAGACGCCGGCGCCGTTGCTGGTACACGGGCATCGAGTGCAGCGCTGGTACTGAGCGGCTATTCGCTGAGCCTGATGAGGCGCAGCTTGCCGGCCTGCAGCAGCACCACGCCGGAGTCGTTGTCGCCGCCGCAGTAGCGCGAAGACGAGAACACCGAGATGAGCTTGCCGCGAAGGTTGCACTGTATGTAACACGTTCACACATAATTAAAATTGTATATTGTGATATCTGTAGTAATTCGATATGCAGGAAAAATCTGACTCATTTATGGCCACAGAGTCAGAGGCGGGCAATCACCATGAAGCCGTTCTGATGCAGCTCGTGCGCGCGCACCACGTGCGTGAGCGAGTTGGCAGCGAGGAAGCGGTCGAGAGCTCGCTGGTCGAACACGTGCCCTGTACCGCGCCGCGCGTTCACCGCGAACCCCTCGTTGGCCGACAGCTCCATGGCCAGCGACGCTGTTATCTTGTTCGCCCTGACGACAGATGCATAGACCATAAACGCTTAATCTACATAATTAAAAAAAAATCTGCCTCATGTGTATATCTCTGGTATGCCTACTTACCGTGTGCGACAGATAAGATAAACGAGAGAGACAGAAAGATTGAACGAGAAGATATGTGATAGTAACTTGACAGGGTCGTTCCAGAGCAGCTCCCAGGCCATGTGGCTCTGCGCCGCGGGTCGGGGCAGCGGCACCGGCACGCGCAGGATGGCCGACACGCGCGGGCACACCCACGGCGGCGGGATGCCCCCGTGGCAGCAGAACACCTGCGCACAATGCGCCCTCGGTAAAGTGCTGCAAGACAATTCAACCTCAACTCTACGTGAAATATACGCGCAGTAACCTTCTCGTCGACGACGGCGGCGAGCGGCAGCACGTCGAACACGTTGTTGATGGCGTTCCAGATCTTGACGCCCTCCGTCTCGCCGAACTTAGTCGTGCACTCGCTGCAACAAACTCCTAAGTAGATTTTATCGTGAATCATAACTTTTGTTAAAAACAGACGTTAACTAACTTTCGTTTTGTTCAGGTTCGCTTTTTTTTTCATAAGGCCTTCAAAGCAATATTACCAAGTTCATAAGTGTATAAACATGAACCTACGTATAAAATGTGAACATGGTCTGTATGTCCCTGGTCTCGTGGTTGCCGCGCACGAGGTGCAGCGAGCGCGGGCGCTGCATCTTGGCGGCCAGCAAATAGGCAAGCAGCTCCACGCCCCACGCGCCGCGGTCCACGAAATCGCCCAGGAACAGCAAGCCGGCCGGCAGCAGCGCGGCGCCCGCCGCCCACAGCCGCGCCTCCATCGCCAGCAACGCCGGCAAGTTCCCGTGCAGGTCGCCTGCGCAAACATAGCTCTCAATTGCCTTTAAAGTAGGTTGACCACGGAGACTCTGAATTGACGCGTTAAATCAAATAAAGAAACATCCAAATCATTCTACAGTCCAACTACATGCCACACTTATAAAGAATACTTGGTCCTCCTATAAAAATTAACCGATAGCATATATTGGCGAGTCGAGCCGCAGCAGGCGCGGCTCGACGGCACAGATAGCCTGCACCGACTCCGACAGCTTGAGCACGGCCGCCCCCAGCGCCGCCAGCTCCGAGGGCTGCGCCCAGGTGTACGCTGGCTTCACCTGCAATGCAGCCAGCCACGTCAGTTGCGATTCCATTTCACCCATTCGAGGGAATGCCGAGAAAACAAAAGTCAAGACATTTGCACCAGTTTGGGCGTATTGATCTCGGAGGCGAAGTAGTGCACCGCGGCGAGCGTCTCCGCCGGGCTGGAGTCCGCCGCCAGCACCTCCAGCGAAGTCGATGACAGTGACAGCAGCTTGATGGTAGACGCACTAACCGCCTCCTCTGTCAACGAAAACTGCTAGGTTCATTCGGAAATTAGAAGACAAGCAAAAAATGTTGTGTTTGCACTCAAGAGGACAAGGCATGCCTAGCGTTTCTACAGCAGCCTTGGTGGACCATGACTCATAACTCGTAACTCACCCTCGAAGCAGTCTAGGCGCAGCACGGCGGGCGGGGCGTCACGCTCGAGGCGTACCACGCAAGACGCTAGCGCGTACTGCTCGCGGCCGCGGCGCCAGCTCGCGCTGTCGCGCGCTTCCAGCTTCTCGATCTTAGGTTTCGACGAACGCATCTCGCCCGCCGGCTCTGTTAAAGTCAGCGTAATTTTTTGACCATTGTTTAAACAAAGGAATAGAGAAATAGTTACAATTAATTATTAATAATCTTGACTTACCAAAATGTGTGGTACTTTTGACTGAAGCCGCTTTAGCCATGCAGTCGCGTTCCCTGAAAAACAATATTAAGAACTCATATCTTTGAGATCATTAATGTTTTGGTAACGTGTATAGGCTCACTGCAGGTCGATGATATAGCCGAGCAGGCTGCGGGGCGCGCGCAACAGCGAGCTGGTGCCGCGGATGCGCAACTCCCGCACCGCGCGCAGGAAGTCAGCCAGAGGCAGCGGGCCGCTCGCCGACAGGCCCAATTGTCTGCGCATACGGACATCTCGACTTGATAACACATTAATACCACTAGGAAACGAGTCATTTACATAAAATATTTACATATACATTTACTATCGGTCTCTGGCCATGTGTTATATGAATACGACAGCTTAGGCACATTTAGATAGCAGGTAATGTACTTGTAGCAGAGGTCGACGTCGCGCACGACGCTGAGCGCGTCGGTGGAGAGCTGCCGTGTGGCGCGCGCCGCTGCCACCAGCTCCTTCACCTCCACCTGCTGCAACTTTTGGTCGCGGTCACTGTCGTAGTACCTGCAGCGGTGACAACTGTGGTAGACGCCTACAATTTCAAAGATGGTCTGCACAGTCCACAGCGCAGTCGGACGCACCTGAAGATGTACCGGCAGCGTATCTCCGCGGGCAGGCCGCTGTGCTGCGTGACGGGCTCGGTGGCGGCGCTCCATAGTGCCAGCTCCGGGAACGACAACCCGCCGCGGTTGGTCACGTCTGCTGCCCTTTGGGTTTCATGAATCGGTTAGAGTGATAACGACCAACTAAACGTTTAGAGGTCGAAGGCGTAGAAGACAAGTCGCCAGAGAGCATCAGAGTTTGGATCGCTGGTGGCAAGGAGGAGTCCGGAGACACTACCTGAAGAGGTTGTTGCAGACGGTGCGGTGCCAGCCGATGTCCAGCATGAGTTGCGAGAAGGCGTGCTGGCTCATGTAAAGCGCGGGGAAGTTCAAGGTTACGAACTCGCGGAACAGACGCATTTGGTCTGCGGGGAGAGAAACTGATAAGGTTCACAAGTTCAGGTTTAGGTGTTTTGTTACAATTGTATATTTTTACAATCTCTTGTTTTCCTCTTTCCTTAATTATCTACATCCAGCTCCTGCCAATTCGTGTGTCGATGACCACTGTGGTAGATGACAGTAACAGCGTTCGTAACCTGGGACAGCAAAGTATAACACATATGTACCCTCTTTGGTGTAGTTAGCGGCGGCCAGCAGCTGTGCGCCGCCCGCGCCTCCCTCTTCCGCGCACACCAGCACGCTCTCCTCGCCCAGTTCTATCAGCTGCCCTTTGTCCAGATCCTGCAACAAGAGAATCCGACGAGAATAGAAGCTCCAATCCAAGAGACACCTTGCGAGTTCAAAGTCCTTCGCGTGCATACTGACCGCTAGGTCGGCCTCCTTCAGTGGCTCCCCGGTTAGCATGGTGGCCAGCAGCAGCAGCTCGGGCGAGCGCAGCGCGCAGTGCGCCTGCAGCCGGGCCAGCTCCGCCTCGCCGACCCACTGTAGCCGGAGCCGCGCGCTCTGCGGTACGATCATTTTAAAATCCTTAACTTTCGATCCAACGATACAACTACTTCATATGGGCCTAAATCTAATTAATTATTTAAACACATTTTTGTACAGTTTTCTCTATTTATCTGTTTTATAATACTCGTTCCACTGGGTTTCTGTGATATCTAAATATACCCTTTTATCTTGTGGACAATATTATTGGAGAATCCAAACTCACGGGTTTCACTTTCAACCGTTTCTTGGCGTCAGCTCTGATAGTGAGCTTGTAGACGGCGTGGTAGACGCAGGACGCGGGGTGTGCCGGCAGCCACACTTTGCTCACGCGCAGCGGCGACAGCTGCGCACCGCTCTCCATGCCAAACAACTGCACAATGTCCCTACTTAGAGTGCCGCATGCACTGTCGTTCATTGGTCACTAAGGGATTCCCTTAGTGCACAATTCACATATTAATTAATTAATTTCGTGTTGACTTAACTACTGTAAACAGCAGAAGCAAACCAGTTTGAGCTTCACACAAGAAACCAGACATGTAAATAGTCTATTTAAAGATTGGTACCAGTAAAGCACCTCAAATAGTAACTTATGTGCCGACATTTTCCATGAATTTTTCTCCGATTTAATTGACGGTATCCAATATTCGCCGCTGGTTTCTTTTAAAAACAGAAAAGATTTGTCGGATGTACAGTAAACCAATAACGAAACGACATCCTGCAGCTCTCTATAATGTTTAAACATGATTACTACAATTTTTTAAATTTAAATAAAACTCTTAGACATTATAAACGTAACGAACAGTAACCGCAGTAACGAACGTTACGATAACTTTCATTTCTTGCATACGTATGGTTGGCATAAGAATAGTGACCTTGGTGCCATTGCGAAATAAAATATTATAAACATGTTTATCCTTCTACAAGTGAAGATAGTACTTAGATTCATTATGTTACATATTATGTTGTATATTTTCTTCTATTTTGAGTGATAAAAGTTCTAGATTTCGTGTCAGTCGCCATCTATTATCGAATACTAAAAATATTTTAAAACATTTTAAAGATGTTCCATTAAACTTAAAAATGTGCCATCTATTGAGCAAAAGCAACTTTAGTTTTAAAAGTTTATCGAACTTTTTATCTACGAATAAATGTTATTTATGCTTTGGATCTTATACCGATATGCGAGATATCTACTATATGAACTCTGGGAGCGTTTAAAACAGTTAAAATTAAATTTTGCCCTAGTTAAGTTATAATTCAAGTTCGCAATAACTAACATGGGGTTGATATAAATCTAATTGTTAGAGGCGGAAAACATTTTTTCAAATGAATTTACAATTCACTTTTTCGGGTCGTACCATTTTGATAAGAGAAATAGAGAGGTTCATTAATTTTAAAGCATTTGTAAAGTATTGATCTGTACTTTCGTATATAGTGTGGCGCCTAGATACGTTTACTATGTGACGTAGTGATCACGCCACCTTTTCAAAGCACTTAGTCCTTTCTGATTGGTCGACGTCCCCACCCCTAAGCGAAAGTGGGATACATTCAACACGTCTAGGGTTGCAATAAGGGCATTTGATTTATATCGATTTTGAATCGAATACTATACTTAAAAACTACCATAACTTATCTAGTATTATGTTATACGTGACTTTAAAATTATTTGGAAAACAAAGGAATAAAGCACAAAAATTTCAAAGACAGTTTCTTCTATAAATCTTTAAAATGGAGCTTGAGAGTTAAATCGATTATTGATTTGACAGAAGCACATACTGATACAACACTGACTAAAAAGACAGTTCGAATTTGCAGTTTGCAGACGTTTACCTTCTGATAGTGTTTACTTTCAGTTCATTTCGAAAATCAGTGATAATTTATAAGTGGAATATACCTAACCAACACAAGAAGAAATCAGGATAAAGGTATGTCTTCTTTGTTTGTTTTAATTATAGCCTAGGGTCATCTTAACATAAAAAACGCTAATAATCCATTGCGGGTAAATTCTTACATGAAATAAATACTTTTTCATATTTAAAGGGAAAGTTAATTATCATATTTATAAAATAGTAAAATTTATGAATAGATATACAAATACCTTTGTCATTTTTATAATGAATTCCTTACCAGCTCTATATTTGAAATAAAATGAAATGCGGTAATTTATTTTCGTTCAATTAATTTTATTGCAAAGTTATTTATTAAAACGTTATGTTACTTTTTAGAATAAAGCTTAGACCTGGTTACACCTTGTAATACTCTATAGGTGGACTCCTACAGTATATAACTAGAAGTTAATATATTTCATTACATCTTTGTTATTACAGAGAATAAATTCTGTAATTTTTTTATGTCAATGAATATACAATTGTGTTGCATAAATATGAATTATCACTTTGTTTATTTGTAGAATGGCAATTGTAAATAGAAATGACTTTATGTTCTGTGTGACTTCTCACTAATTAACATAATGTAAGATTAATTGAATAAGAGATGTGGGTATCTACATTTTCATCATATCATTTTCATCACCACAATAAGGTTGTCCGTTGGTGAATGTAGGCCTCCCCCATCTATATTTATATTTGGCCTAATGAAATTTGTTCACATTTACTATGAACTGAGCAGTTATCTGTATTTTGTTTGAAATTTTTATTTTTTTTGATTTTGCAATCACTTAGGTATTTTCTATCTCTCAATCAACATATTTGTTCAAATCTGTTGGCAGTGGAAACACACAGACAGCTTGTAATTCTCAAGATGTCTGTTTGGTACTGTTTTAACATTTCAAGTTACATTTGTCAAGGGTTCTCAGTGACAAAACATTTTAATGAAATCATTGTCATTTCTCAGTATTTTGTCACTGTCTAGACTGACAGTTGTAGATGTCTTGGCCTACCTGATTATTCAAATGGTATTTTTGCTACTGATAATTAAGAGGAAAAGTACATTCTGTTATCTATTAAACTGTCTTCAAGTTGATGTTTGACGATGACCAATGGTTTGGTAATTTTGTGGTGTATTTGCTGCTTTGCTACAAAGTTATATAAATAATTATTTGATGTTGACAATGTAGTGTGCAATGGTTTTAGTTACAGTATTGAGTGTGCAAGTTGCTATTGATGGTTGGTTTTGCAATTAGGTCGACCCATGGCGACGTTTCGTAATGCGCCCTAACGTAATGTGACTTGGTGTTATTCAGCTCCTATCACTTTGGCTTAACTTTGCACAGTATGAGAGATAGGCAGAGAATGTACATTTTGTTGTACCCACCTCTTGGTTTGTCTATGTCCATGTTATGGTGGTCAGTGTAAAATTTGTTTATTTTTTGTTGTCTATTGTTTACAAAGACAATGTTTCTATTCATATCTGCAAACTGAGGTTAATGAAAAAACGACCATTTAAAGTAATTACATTGAGAGCAACAAATTTAATAAATTAATTTTATCATAAGTCCTTGAATTAAAAATTACTTGAGATTATTTAAAAAAAAAACAGGTTCGAAGTTTTGAAATATCAACTTGTAATGAATATTTATTTGGGACAAACTAAACGTATATGTAAATTCGATGGATCGAAACAGAAAATGTTTTTTTCAGACATGAAAAATCACTATCACTGCAATGTACGTCTGTTCTAGTTTTCATCAAATAGATTGTCGTAATGTCAGTGTGTTGCTCGCCGACGAAAATATAACATAGATTAAATATAAAATGCTAAAATTTCAAAGTGTAACTTGATTGACACGGGCAGTTGAAATATTGTTGTAAATATCTTTGTCCCAGCTTACTGACTAAGAAATTGACAGTAAAATGTTTGTAGTCAAAGCTAAGTTAGCAGACGTCAAATAAAATTCGCAGTCTTTTCCTGTGTTCTTTGTTACATTTGTGCCTATCTAGTGCTAGGTAGATCGGCTGCTGTGGCAAGGTCGCGCACTTTGCTCTTCCCGCGCCGGCGCACAATTACACTCCCCTCGGGGACTCCGCCAGCCCCCATGACCCCACGCCTCCACACCGGCACACCGCGACATCTTATTTTGTCAAATAAATTACGTTATAATTTTGAACATTTTTGCCATTTAGGTCTTTATAATGTCGATATACTTAAACAAATCTCATTCTCGCTTTATGCTACGATGTTACCGTAGTGCTCCATTGCAGTCATCATTTCATTAAAACGCGCCGTGAAACATAGAACATGTTAGAAATCAGTCCAAGTGTCGCATCCGTGTCAGTGTAGGATACATTGGACAAGGACCAGTCAGATGAAGGTTCGAGGAAGGAAGTTTACTAAAAGGCAGTAGGTAGGAATATTTTTGTTTGATTTCAAATAGTATTCCTTCGTACGTCCGAATATAATAACAACCCCTGGCTCGGTATCGGTTGTCTCTGCGACAGCGGCAAGACGAATATGTTATGATAATATTTCAGAGAGGAACACGTAGCTGATGGCTCTTCATTTTATCAGAGAAAATTTACAAACACGGAAGTATTTACATAATATCTCGGTCTGTTAGACTGTTGTCCCATTGTGTCCCATCTAATCGAAATTAAAGAAATTAATATTAATCACCGAAATCATGGAGACAAAAGCAAAAGCGTCATAGACCGTCAGTCGGCGCACTCCATGGAACGAAGTAGTTTCAGCTGACCTACGATAATTTCTTGAAGCCTGTAAGCTATGAGGAATTAAAAAAAACATTCCTTAATACAAAGATTAAGGCGTGAGCTCAGATTGTGGCGCTGTTCTAATTGCTCCGTAGCACGTGTACGCGAGATGTCAAATCACGTCGTGCGGTAACGAGGTGCAAAGTCCGCGCCGCACCGTGTGCCGTCAGGATCTTTGTGTCTCGCCGCACTGACACACATGTCCAGGGTTGTCCACTAATCTTTTTTTGGAGAAACCCTAAAGATATTGTAATAGAACATAGAAGATAATTTGGAAAACTCTTTACAGGTCCGGCTGGCTTTCGTCTAAAATCGGAACACTCTTAAACTTAGTAGCTCTTGTACTGATTATATTGTTCGTGAGTGTTATAGGATTAGGAAAGTACGTCGACCTTCCTTCTATTTTGAAAATTCATTACAACTTTTTCTATTCGAGCGAAGTTTGTGAAGCCAGTAATTTAGTCATAGATAAATGTTTATGACAACCCTAGTGTTTTGTTTGTGAGTGTTGAATTAGGTTATTTATCGATAACGATTTATATGAACAATTTGTTTAACCGGTGAATGGAGCGATTTGTTAATGCTTTTCCACACTCGAATGAGTCAATCGCTACTCGGTTGCCCGTTCTTTTGTCTCGGAGTGAGAGAAGTGAGGACTCACTATTTGTATGTTGTTGTTCTTTTTGTTACATTTATTTATCATCTGTTGTCCGAGGACGGCAACACTCTATTCGTCCCGCGGTTGCTGCTTGTTTAACAAGGTTACTTCTTTTCAATTTGATTTGTTCCTTTTGTTAGACGCTGAAAAAATTTTTAGCTGATCACCTTTTCGAATTCTCGTTAAATTACAATTCACGCTTATTTTCCTTTCGTGTTTAAACAGGCCTCTGTGTCTAATTACCGAGTTATCAAGACATTAATCTGTGTGTCGCGCGACATCGTAAATGTTAAAAATAATTATTAAACTATTTTAGTTCTATACTGCTCTATATGCTTTAAAAAGGCTTTATGGCGCATTTTTTTATTCTAATGCAAATTTGTGTCAGTAAAATAGTAACTTACTTCACTAAATTTCTTGTCCCCTTTCTCCCTTAACGGTTCGGGCGGAGTCGCGAGTTTCTTTCGTTCGTTAACTAAACCCGGATATGTTTACTTACCTAGTTAGTTTTCATGGCGGTCGCCGCGTCGGCGCGATAACATTGGTGACGGCCCCGTCTGCCTCGGCGGTTCGGTCGCGGCTCCGGGACCCTCGATAAGCTATCTGACCCTCGGCCGATACACGAGTCTGAAGTTCAATGGCAACTCTTGCTGCAATCGGACGTGCGAGTTCCAAAGGTTCCTGATACTGGCATATGCTTATTTTTAAACCCACAATCGCTTCAATGGAAATTGATAATTCTTTGTTCAAGTTTTCATTCAATGATCATTTGAACTCGTCCAGTTTCGGCGGGAACTAAATAACTTGCTACCGGTTTCAATGTTTGGAGATGCAAATCAAGCGAATCAAGTGATTTACTGTCACGATCAAAGTAATTGGTCACTGAAGTAGACCCTTAATAGAGATTTCTCTAAATCTGAATATTTCTTCACGATTTGAGGACATGATGTAACTGAGCTAAATGCGACGGTGTAACCCAGTGTACATGTCCCGTTCGTAGTTGTAGGCGTACGTAGCCCACTCTAGCGGTCGGTGTATTCTCGTGCGGGACTTTGGACCTGGAGCGACGGCGACGGACGTCCATTATCCCACGGCAGGCGTCTTCCGCCACGCGCGCTCCTTGCCCCTGCGATGCGACGGAGATGACGTCACACATCTAACGGTCGTTAATAAGTTCCGCTTCTGACTTAAACTGACTTTTGCACGCGGACTCGTCTACGACTTATTAAGAATAACTGTCGGGTACAAAGTTGCCGTCTGCGTACATATCTTTTTACCAAATCTAGCGACATCAAATAACTGCTGAGTTGTTTCCCAAAGTAGTGTTAAAGTTTTCATAAGTTTATTGTATATGCGATATAATTTTAAATTACTCGGTGAAAGTCGATATAATTCCATTAGTTTGAAAGGTTTGTTTTTATTTTAAATGTACATCATTTGGCCGGTTGCCAGCGCAATCAGCGCGCACCGGCGCACCGGCACACCAGCACACCAGCTCTCGGCTATATAAACCTTTGAGTTTGCAATCCCGCATCGAGTTTGCTACAATTGTGCCCGCACTTGTTTTAATTATTATTGCTGTTTGTATAATTTTCGAGGGGATTATGTATACGCCTTGTGTCGCTCCGATAATTCAGTTTGTATTCGATGTTTAACTCGGTATCAATTAAGCAACTTTCGCGTAATACAAAAGAAATACAGTTTTCCTGTATTTGTATACACACGGTTACAATATGTATGAAATAGCAAACATTTAAAAAGCAACTCCCTGTATTTTTTTATCCGCTAAACAAATGTACTATCAGTGCGTTCTGATGACATCCGATCACAGTATATCTATCCAGTGGTGACGTGCGCCGCGGTGTTCCGATTTTATTTTACGATCGCAGGGATCTGTCCACCGACTACCCTTTCAGAGAACGACCATGGCCGGACGGAAACAGACTTAAATAAATACATTAACTGGGCAAATGCGTCCCACTCGAGTTACTTTAATTGTAAATATCCTTGTACGTAGTTTAGATTCGAGCATTTAATAACACTGAAATGCAGTTACGCCATACTAAATTATAGGAAAAATAGTAGGTTATAAAACAAATGATTGTTTCGTTAATTGGTCATTTGAACCATTTACAAACTTTACTCTGAACTTCTACATATTGATGAATATTTTTATTTCCGCATAGGAATGTGGACGTCAGCTGTTTACTTTGATAGTGTCACTGACCTACTCACTGATTCGCATTTTATAATCTTATCACCGTGTTCGACGAGTTTGACTCATGCGAATTTGATTAACAATCCCCGATAGCGGCTCCTTGGCAAACAACCTAACTATATGTACCTACATCAAAATTTCCTAGATCCATTGAAATCGTCTATTTAATTGATTGCATCATTATTGCAAAGGCATATTATCTATATTTCATAAAAAAAATAGCAAATTGTTTATCGAATTTTTATATCGATGTTTTAAAATATTCTGTACTAAATTACATTTCATTGTAACATTTATTGGTTGATAATCTTAAATGAATATGCCGTGTGCTATATTTATTGCCTGTGGGTGTCTTTACAATAAAATTAATGGCACGTCACCGCATCCCTCCTCCTCACGTCCTTATTACAATACTGTAGAGTTGATTTTGTTCTGTTTCTGAATGCGGGGGAAGTTATCCTATTACACACATTGCCTTTTAGTCACCATACATCACGTATCATTCTCAAGTCCTAGTTCGCCTAAATAATGTATTGCATGCCCTGCCACTTTAGCTCACAACAACGACTGTGGTCACCTACAAATGACCTAAGATCTGTCTGGAAAATTGAACATGTTAATGGCATTAAAATAATAAGGAAGTAAACATATGCAAAGCAGTTTTTTTATGTATTTAAAGTCAGTTTAATGTTAAAACGGTAAACTTGCGTTGAAGTTACACGGCCAGCGGCAGGTTGTTCACTCTTTGTTACTAATGAATAAAATTTGCACCTGACAATGACCTGCTTTTTGTAAACAGTGAACTACTACTATTAGTAACTCATCATACTTTTAGGTTAATTTTAAGCGCCAATCGCCTAATAGTTAAGAGTACTTTTCCGATGACGTGGTCGAGGGTTCGACTATTGTCGTTAACCACATCCTGGAATGAGCACAGAAAACATTAATGAATTTACAAAAATCTGCTAATATTTATTTAAAGAATGGCAGTTTTACTACGCTTATTTTATATATTTGGGCAAAAAAATACTATAACAGTAATGATGCTTCCGAGTTAAACCGCAGCGAATCGTTTGACCACAGTCATGCAAGTATAGATAAAACATATTGAATTTGTATTCAACAAGTAAGTTATCAGTGTGGACCAAGTTACACCGCGTCGCACAGTTACTTCGCGGGAACAGTGCGATAAAAATAGTACATATTAACTGATAGTTCATTACATTGAAACGATCTGCCAGTGTACAGTATCGCGTCTATGCTCTATGACTTTTAAAAACGATAGTAATAGAACTACGTCTTGAATATTTTATCTTCACGTCGGTATGTTGAAATCCCCTAGGTAATGTGGCCTTCGACAGCACGGAGCATTTAAAAATGGTTCTTCTCTCGCACCGCATACAGTCCACGTGCCGAGATATGATTACTGTCTACGTAACGATCTCAAATCGAAAACAATACGTTCATGCTCTTGTTGGGACCTCAGGGACAACGGAATTATTCCTATATTATGTTAAAAGTATTAAGACGCGTAGCCAGTTGCGTAACTATTCAAAATGAAATCGATTACGAATTACTGTACCGAACCACCGAGTTGCAATCGAACGTCTGAGGCGCGAGCAACTCGAGCGAGACATTGCAATCGCAATCAAAATTATATGAATCGAGTTTTCTTTTTGCGACGTGACCGGTGGCGGTGAGGTGCGCGTATTGTGCGGGGCGCGATGTTTGTTTGTTTGTCTGCACTCTTTGTTTGGATTCCGAGATATGGTCGTCGATTGTTGGGTTTGAAGACGGAAGATCTACATCTCGTCCCGTGGGAGCGATGCAGTGCTTCTAAAACAAAACAAACTTTTCAGTGTAGTTCGAGAACCAAGTTAAGACTTGTTTTCAAATATATAAGTACCTACCTACTCATTTGGTGTTTGACCGCGTGTCACCTCACGCACGATATCGTCGACTCTGACGCCTACTATGGCAATAGTTTTAGGTATACATTTTGTATTTTAGTATTTTTTTTTAATTCTTCAGACAGTTCCCTGAATCGCATCCCTGGGAACATTCTTCGTTATGCGGGTATTGGTTATTGTTACAATTATATTAAGTTAATTTTTCAACATGAAGTTTTGCATTGTTGCAAGCGCGCCGGCCGAGTCGAGCGACGCATAGTTTTGTAATTAATACGTTTATCAGTTTCGAAATAATTATCAGAACAAAGCCTTTGTTCGTCAGCAATGTACTTCTGACAAAGAATTACAATATTTCATGCGAGTTTCATATGTCACTTAATACATTACGTAGATTTGCATCTGATAGCCAACGACATATTGCACATTTGTCTTAGTTACAATATCCATGACCTGCGATAATGTACTGACGTCGATGTTATCTTTTTTTGCAAATAAGCGAAGGCAGACGACATGCTGGCCGGGTGCTCTTGCACTCGATAGCCGCCGATATTTCAGCTGCAGCGTAGGGCTAGCAACTACCTTCTAAATTCGAAAAACAGTAACGCGTTATACTAATATACACGATACTATGCGAGTTTCTATTTCAAATGATAGGTAGGTGGTAAGTAAACGCATTTTTTTGCGTATCACGGTTTTGCATTGTAGTTTGGACATGGTCTATTTTATTTAGACCTTTAAGTTAGTCCGTAATACGTTAATGATGTATTATATTGTTGGAAACCATCGTGGATGTTCACAGAGTGTTTGCAGTTGTACGGCTCTCACTGGATGCTGTGTTGCGGTAGCCCTAGACGTGAGCCAGACGCAGAAGCCCGCCTCGGATCACGGCCACGCCGCGCCGCCGCCGGCCCGGCCGAATGGCAGGAACGGCCGAGCTCCCCCCGACACCCCTCGCCCTGGCATAGCACGGCCGCTATTTTGCTCTTTTCTCTCTCTCAGTTACCGATCCGGCGCGGTGCTGAACGCACGCGTCGTAATTAAAAATACACACGAAAATATAACTTTTCTGCTCCTTACCAAGTGCCTGTGATAATTATTATTTGTGCAATATTGTATAGTTTTTATTTAGAAGTCTAACTGGTAAGTCGTACTTCTTGTTACTGTATCGTTCGTTTGTACACGTGATTCACGAGTTTAACCGGACAGTTACGTGGAGAGCGAGCAGTATTGCTAGTTTCTAGCTACGGTTTTACGTAATTAACTTTTATGAAATGTGCTTCTTTTTAAAAATTAAACGTCTTATATAATAGGACATGTTTTGTGCTTATTTTTGTTCTCATGTTATCTTTGGATAGTTTGTCGATTTCGATTCGAACGAGTCAGCGCAACTACGGCGCCCTTGACATTTGAATACGCGAATGCACCGAGTACCACAGTGAATAAGGAGAGCAACTACCTAATAAGAAACTGTGCATTTGATTTGTTTTGGTCAAAAGTTCCTATTATAATAATCTTATGCCATAATTATTGTTGCAATTTTTATATGTAATTATTTTTTAATCGCTTTGATTTGATCATTCAGCATAAAAAATGTCATGTCTACCTGCTATTACATTTTTATATTGTCATAACAACTGGCACAATTATTTATATTAAACTAGTCATGATGATTATTAATAAAATTGGATTTGTGTAAAAATAAAATCCATAGTAGGTAATCGTGAGATAGTAGTGACGTGTGGTGACACTTTTCAAACAGTAATGTAGGTGAACGATCAGTAGAATGCAACCACGTGTTCGTCGAGTAAATCCCGCTCAGCGAGTTTGTTTCCATTGCGAGCCGGCCACCCGCCACCCGCCACCGGCCAGGCACGTCAAAGTCGGTCAACCGTTTACATAAATTTACAACTGTTTTATACGATTACAAAACATTATTGCTGTGAATATTCCCAATTTAGAACGGAATACATTAAAAGTTAAAGTTTTTAAATATACCTTCAAGTGAATAACCGGTCCACTAACAGTTGTCGCTAATGAGGAAACTGTTGTTCTGACTTATTTCTCATGACTCAACCACTTTTGTAGGTTGTTAACAATCATGGTTAGATCTCTTATCAATCGGATGACTGTATTTTCCGTCGATAATACCAAAATATATACTCTTCGAATCTGTTATCGACCACATTATGAATCTATGCGTACACGCAATGAGTACACCTTCCTACACTTCTCGGAAACGCGTAAAAGCTGTATTGATTTTTTTGTGTCAACATACTCATAAACCTGCTGAGCCAAAGATGATACGACAATTTTTAAGACATACAATACCGTGTACCGCCGCTTACTTCACAAGAGTTTCCTGTGTAAAGTGGGTGCATGTAAAGTCAGGGTGCTATGTTTCTACTTTACGTGTAAACTGTTACAATTGCATGCAGTATACGTTCACGACTGTCTACCTTGTTCACCTCCACGTCCTGCTGCCGAAACATGGTAAAATGTATGTAGAAACTCGTAAAGATCATTGTAGTATTTTTCAAATACCTTGGCGCAGAGCGCGGCGCACTAATATGTTTTCAAGCTCCACCAATATTCCGTGTCGCCACGACTTGAAATCTACTGCTGACACTCACTGCACGGCCCACATTTGTTTAATTGACATCATTGTCTGTTTCTTAGCCGACTTTACAAAGGTGTTTTTTCTATATTTTTTTTAATTGTTGTGTAAATGAATTTTACTATACGTCCTTTCATGTTCTATGTTTCCTTTTGCTTGCTTTAATAAATCGTGCAGGATGTAGACAGGCATTTGCGATCGCAAAAACTAAGTTAAAGGTGTGGGTGTGGGTAGTGCCCCAGCGGGGTTAATAACCCGCTTGTCTCCACTGTCCTTAGCAATATCATTAGTTTTAATTTACTAATTTTGAAACATATAGGTCATCGTTGCATACATTAAGATAAGTGTTGTTTTTAAAGCCTCAAAGTGCACGAATGCATTTAAAACGAGATAATGATTGTTTATTACAATACTTTATCAGTGTGGTGCGTGCTGAGGTAAAGTCTGCTTGTGGCAACATTCTGAAATATCCAAATTAATGTAATTGGTTATTATTATGAACAATGTCAAGTGATGGGCCAGCCGAGGTTGACAACTTTTAAATTACAGAGTACAAAAAACGATAATTGAATTTGTATTTCTACTTGTTTTTGTATGCACCTTACTGGAATAGGTAATAATTAACTAATAAACATGAGTATTCATTATGTTTCTATCCAAGATAATGACCGTGTATTCGGATTTCAAAACAAGATTTTTCAATTATGGATTTATTCCCTAAATCGTTCGTATTTTGAATGTTTTATCGCGAATCAAAATCAATTTTGTTAGTACCTGTATAGAGTTTGTTTTAGCATGGTTAGTTTTCTGTGTTTAAAAATTCCAGCTGCGTGGCCTTCGCTGACCTTAACGGGTTAGTCACTGACTCGGTCAGATGCGGTCGGGTGATGTTTGTCGTAACTTGTACTGAGCAGGCGTGGAGCTGTGGCCTGTGACTCAGCGGCTAAACAGCGCAGCCAGATATAGACTTTGGATTCAATACCACAAACATTTATTTTTGAAAGAACTAACGTTATGAAGAATATCCTTAGATTACGATTAAGCGAGACCCGCATTAAACTCTAAAGTGTGGTTACTTGGGACGCGGCAGACAGCAAACCGTACCGCTGTCTGCCGTTGCCGTCTGATATGCTGTTTACACTCGGCGGCATCCCGCGATATTGCACCTTTAGTTTGTATTAATAGACCAATAAACATTCTCTCAAGTGCAACACTCGTTTACTTAATCGATTAAATATTTTGTGTGCCATATAGATAGATATAAACGACAATTAAGTAACACTCGATACGTGGTAGGAGCAGCCGCCGACAGTGTCGCGTCTGATAGCGGCTGCAGATATGAAGGCGCTCATTGCGCCCCGGGCCAGAGGGCAGCGCACGGCCAAAGTACGACCACCACATCGATAATAATTCATACAAGAAGACGGTTATAGTGAGATAATTATTTATACTTCACGCGCATTTTAAATGCATTATGTAAAAGTACAATGTGACAATAGAAAGAACGTTATGTGACAAGATATGAAAAAGACAATAACGTCGATAGTGAGATCTATTCACTCTCTCTAAGTCACTCACTCACAATAAGCGTACTAGTGTTATATATAAATAAATGTTTGTGCAGGTAATTAGCGCCCTGACTATTAGACAGTGGCGCAATCAAGTAACGTTTCCTCTATAAGCATTAGCAGTACAAGCTTTTTTGTGATCATATATTCATAAATAAATATCCTTAGTAACAAGCGTGTGACGGCCACGTCTCGAACGTGGTTCCTGCCATTATGTGTATTCATATCCAGCGGAAATCAATACACATCGTTTTCCTTTTACAAAACACTTGTCGTGTTTGTAAATCTATGAGTAGATAAACGTTTTTGCAAACGTTCAGAAATCTAGCTTAAGGCTTAGCATTTAAATTTGAAAATAAAACTCCATCTGGCAACGCAGCGAAGTCTTGTAGTTTTTGTTTTTACAAGTTCGGAAACGGTTTAGCCAGTCGAAAAACACAGTGCAAAAAGAAAGATTATCTGCTCGATGTGTGTGTACCCCGCCCCGCTGCTCCGTCCTGAAACCGTTAGCATATTGCGAACTTTGATCCTAACTGTATTGTTTGTAAAATTTAAACCGTAGACATAAACAATTGAAGATGAAATAATTAAAGTAGAATTCTTTAAATTGTGTCAGTGTTTGTAGTGCATTTGTGATTCTTATTGGCAGGTCGGACGTTGTGAAAAAACATTTTACCTGTATAAAAGATGACGCTGCTCCATAACTTTATATTTTAGGTATTAATTTGCTTTGTCAAGAAACACTGTCCTGCATAATTCCTACGTTCATTTTTTAATTTGTGTCGACAACCTTTGAAAAGATTTTTACTACGCAATCCCTAACAAAATATTCTTGTGTCTCTTACATTAATCAGCGATGTGATTGATACCATTAATTGGATTATATTATTAGTGTAGTCTAGCTGTTATCTTAATGATTAAGGGTTTATCTTGCGACCTCAGGACGAGTTACATTGACGAATAACGACCGAAGATTAATTATATTATGACAAATTAAAAGAAATAATTATAACTTGATGATTTTTGTTTCTGTTATTGGCAACGCTAGACAAAGGCACAGGTGCATTTTGCAAGCTGAAAATCATCAGTGCCACCTGCGCCCTCTATGAACATGCCCATGTTAGGAATATAAAAAAGTTATTCTTACCTTTGACTTATAAATACCAGGCTTCCCCCTCCTGCCTGTTAAAGGTACGCAATGCATTTGCAAACTGTCACTGCTTTATGTTTTTTTTTTAATATGATGTATAAAAAAGTCGATTAATACGTTAGTCGATAATTAAGATACATTATTATTATGTAGATTCCTTGCCGCTTTCAATCTGTCCTTGCTCGCCCCTGCCTCCCGCGCCCACTCGGTCCCAACTTACTGAACACGTTATGCAAATGACAGATAGCACGATTTACTTAAAGCTTTTGTTTTTAATATTCGACCAACAAAAAACATTATCCGGAATGTTGTCCCAATCTTAACTGTAGCAAGTGTCTTATGCCTCGAGATTTATAACTAATAATCCGCCACGATGCCACCTCGCTTGTTTGGACTCAATCGCACAGAATCCTAGACTTGTATTCACTTTGAAGCTGTAAAATCTTTCCGCTATGTATGGATTTTTCCAAATGTTGTAGGAGACGACAATGTTTTCCTCGTAAACAACATTCGTCGCGAGAAATGTTATTCACATAAATCGCGTCCCTACGTCTGCGCGGTAATTACAAGACTGTCGTGCGACATTCATCTGGAGTCTGTGTTCATCTCAAATTTTACCATTTTGATGTTATCTAGAGTCACCGTTAACTTCTATGTATTAATACTTAAATGGTAATTTGTGTTTCTTTCGACCTTACCCGTCATAAATACATTTTAAGTAAGAGTAGTAAGCAGGTGTACCGTTCTCCCGCACATACTTCCTACGTCCCGAAATTCGATTAAAGATTTGTTTTATTAAAATACTGTTTACTAGGACCGTCGTCGCGATGCCCTCGAGAGTACGGCTCGGCTGGAGTGATGTGGGTCGAGCCCTCTTTCAGCTTTATATTTAGCCTACCGCCTTACTCACAGCTCGCTGGCAGATTGCTTGCGCCGGCAATACTTGACTTTATCTTAGCTTACGGTACATCAACATCTCGGTAATTATAGCTAGGATGTCGTAGCATCGGTGGTAGGTGTCGATTGGAAGTCAAATATTTAGGAACTCAAGAAATTGTTTTCGGGGTTATGGTTACTATTTTTTATGATAGCTTTTAAGATGAAATGGACATAACTGTGGTCCTAGTTAATTACGTTATATACAATCGTTGACTTTATGACATAACCTTTTGCCTTGAAGAGAATTAAGAGAACTGATCTTATTACAAGGCATCGACGCCTGGCGATAACCTCGTTATTCGTTTCCTTTTAGAGTGGGCTTTTGAATATGTTCAACTAATAATTTGACATTTTTATTGTTATTAAAACAAACGTACGGGCTGAGCGAGGAGTTACTTTCATCTTTTCCCGCTTGTTCTTATTGATGTCAAGGTCAATACAAAATCCAGAGAGTCCTGTGACGTTACGCCCCATCGGCACACAAACAAGCGAAATAAAAAAAATAAAATACTATATAAATAGTTTAGTATAGTGAATAGATTTATAATAATTCAGGAACCCGGAACGAATTGTACAGATATAAATATAGCAGGAAAGAGTACGAACCGCGAGTCTGTACAGTGTTCACAAACAAATAAATAAAACACAAAACGTCACTACAAATGCATGATCTTGATACTTGTGTAGTTCAGTTAACTCTGCTGACTTGCTATTGTCTCTGTCCGAGATGCACGAACTTGGAACTCCGGACTTTGAGAACGTGTATACGATAGAGATAAAGTATAACACAGAACACAAAAGTCGAAATGTGCATAAACATGTGAGCATAGAAGTTAAAGCCGGGTTGAGCGATAAGCGCGGAGGTTATCAGCGGCGCAGCCTCCACTGGCATCTGCTCATTAACCCAGCGATAGCCTGCGCGATAGGTGTGGGGATATTGCTCCCCGGACTATTACCCCCTCACCCCTCTTGCGCCATTACGTTACCTCCAATTTACTTTACTAATTCATAGCTGCATAATGCTTTCAAAAATCGTCCCGTTTTTATTTAACCGCATAGAATCTGTTTACTTTTAAGGTACTATTTAATGAGTATTCTGAAATAATTCCCTGACAGGTCTTTCAAAGGGCTCTGTATTAAAATTTAATTTAGATAATTTGTACGATGTCGTTGTCTACCTCCATGTGCTTGTCAGTTTCATAAAGAGTGACTAGAAACTGAGTCTCATGCGCTGTGGAAATAAATCAACTTAATACATTATGGCGGCGGGGGTGCTATTTCGGGGTGGGCTCAGACGATCTCTCCCTCGCCTCCCCTTCCTGCCTCCGCCCCGCACCGACGCGCCGCGCCGCGCCCCGCCGGCATTGGCATTGAAACCGCTTCAATGAACACTTGAATGAGGTCTGGTTGAATTGCTTTTTTAACACAAATCTACCGGCGCTCAGCATCTGACCTCAATCTTGCCACAAGACGGACCGAATTGTTTTACATACTTGATATACCTATTATAAATAAAATATGTTTGTATGTTATTGTCAAGTTAGTGGCCTTGTTTTTTCAATATAAGTAACGCTTGGTAAATTTGCTTTAAATTCACATCGCGTAACACTTTTGTTCTTTTTAAAACGGAAGTCAGTTTAGTCGCGTCTTTGTTTCCGTCAACTTTTTTTGTTTATTTTTGTTCCGTCTTACTTGTGGGAAAGTATGATTATTTATTTATTTTATTTACGTACTTCCTTATGTTATTAATTCTTCTAAACTGTATTGTTTACAATACATCAGTTGAACACGCATGTGTCCTAGTGGCTTGTATATTAAGGTATTTTTTTTTTAATTTCTGAGGAACAGTGTTTATTTATAATCTAGTTGCATAATCACCTGCGTTTGTACAATGTTCGCGAAGGAAAGAGCGTGCAAACAAAAACGGTCGGAATGTTTGCCACACACTCGGTTCCGGCCGACACGACACGACACGACACGACACGACACGACACGACACGACACGACATGACACGACACGACCACGGGTGCATAGTACCCAAGCTATCGGGTTGTGTTCTCAGGTGTGCCTGACGCCCGGGGTGAAGTCCAACGGTGCACGATGTATTTATTTTCTACACTTCAATGTTACTAGGAATTTAAAGCGTCGCGTAGAGAGGAAAAGAAGAATTCGCGGCCACAAATATACGCCGACCTTTACAATTCTCAAAGTAGGCTTGACATAGGTTAAAAATGTTTTCCTCAATTTATTTATTGACCGGCTTTCATTCATTTCAATGTAATTAACATACATTATTACCCTTGGCTTTTGTCAAGTTTTATTTCTGTGTTTTGCTAATTCGTACAAGCATAGTGTTGTAGGTTTAGCTCCTTACGCGAGGCAGCTCTCGACTCGACAAAGGCATTGTGTGATCACGTTTGCGCGTTATCGTACCGCGTTCAAAGTCCACGTCGTGTGACGGGGCCGCGTGTGCGTGACGTCACCGCGGATGTTTATTACGTTTTCATTATGTTATCTTTTAATATATGAAATCGAAAGATTTATATCTTACTAATGGATGTATCGCTGTGACAACGTCATTAAATGTCTTTCTAGTTGTGTTTTGTTTTTAACTATGTAAAAGTCGTGTTTTGTCTTCATTGAAATCTAATTTGGGGCCGTTTAAGATTTACGTAAGCAGATTTATTATATTCACCGCCCTTCCCCCTGTCAGCAAAAGTAAGTAAAGCTCTAACCCCACCTCCCAAGCTGACGTAAACATTGGTATATGAATTTTTACTACGGTATTCAATTTTTTTTAATGACTCATGACCTGCTATTATAGTTCATTTTCGTCTCTTTTCAATACAATGTGTAGCTTGCCAATGTGTGTCAAACAGGAAATAACTACTGCTGACGTAATCACCATCGCGACGACTCTTCATCTATGTACTTCAAAACAAGCAAAGCAAAAACTCTCCCGCCCCCTATAGTGCTTACGTAATACTTTTACCTTTAAGCCTTTAGCCATAAATTCCATTCGAATTGCTAATAGTCCCTGAACCGCTCAGTGAATGTTACTTAGTGCCAAGTTTCTATAGGATATAGTTATGAGGTACATGCTTGTTCTAAGGTTAACTGGTACACTAAACGCCTCCTAGTCCGTGTTCTAGTTATATTGATATAATCGTATCAGTTGCCTTCTATTTTGTCTTGTCAATCTTAGAGAATGTTTGTTAATTTACTAATACACATTTTACTACTCCAATTAAGTTCTATGCATGTGCTAGATATGGTTTACAACAGTCGAATGGCGGGATTCGAACTCTCGACCATGTGATCGGTAATACCGTACCCTGAACCATTATGCGTTGAGCTTCAATTGTTGCTAACACACTTGTACAAAAATATGTTAATATTGTACAATTTCCTTGAACAAACTGAGAAGAAGATCTTTGACAGGAGAGAAAAAAAATATTTATAAGTCCTGTCCATTTTTTAATTGTTATCAGTATGTGCTTCGATATAGGATATATTTCTAATTTTCTTCAAACGTCTCCTGTCCTTTTAATTAGTGTAGATTCAATTTTATTCTTAAATTATCAAATTCCAAAGTTCAAAGTTGACATCGACGCGGTTCTGAGTTAAGTTAAAGTTGTTAGATTGGAAAGTTTATCGGATAATTGTGGCGTGTCGTTGAATATTCTTGTATAAGTTATAGAAGGCGCGTTTATTTCGCGGTTATTTGTTTATCGATAATTTCCTACGTGTCGTAACTGCTTTCTACTGCACCATATGGTTGCGTCATGTTTATTAAAAAATAATTAAATGTAGAATACAGATGAAGAAATTAAACCATAGTTTATTATCTTTTTGCATCTAATATAATTGAAATTCTGCAACAGTTTAAAACAATATTGTAAATCACGATTTATATAGCGACTTCGTGAACATATTTCGATATTCAGTTCGGCGACTTTACTTTTTTTTCGAGGCAATTAACAAAAGGCATTTACAATCGAAACATTGATAGCCCTATGGCTAAGAGTACGGACTACCAGCTAATGGTCGTGGATTTGAATACCACCATTCGACTTTTATTGTGAACTGAAGCTTACGAAATGGTTAAAATATTAGCATAGTGACAAAATATACTTATATATGAATAAGCAATATACAAAACAATCGATCAATGACGCTTAATTTCATATATTGTATATTTGAAATTTAATTAATAGTATATGTAGTCAAGTATTTTCTAACTCAACTAATTTTACATGCAACAACGTACAGGGTCACACCTGCGCGGTAATTACGCATTTATAAGGTGTAAATAACTTACGTGATGCACGCTTTGTTAGTTAACAATGCGTTTTAACTGCCCAAGCCTTATGTCACATTAATGGTTGCTAAAACTTTCTTTAATTCCTTGTTTCCTTCAAGTCGCAATGCTTCGTTTAGCATTTAAATAAGCGAGCAATCACGTACAAATTCTTTATACTAAGTCATTTTCGTTTTGGTTCAATGAAACGTGATCGATAGTCGTGATTGAATGTTCGAAAAGATTGTTACGTGATCTACTACCGTTTACCATCAGAAGTTGGTAAACGGTGTTGTGGATGTCCATGGGCGTCGACGTCCACCTTAGTGATCCCGCCCCATGTTTGCCCCATTCTCTAATAAAAATGACCACCTTAGTTCTTCTTAGTCACCCTGATGAATATTATAGGACCAGCTTGTCTTATTAAATTACTATGTATATGTATGTATTACTATAATTGTAACGTCACATTTCCTTGAATTAAATTTTTTTTTTTCAATTCACAGATTAGAAATATTAAAAGCTGATTCATCATTGAAGAGTAAAGCGAAACGAAACGAGTGGACATGGAAGGCGCAGACGGACGTAGTAAAGTGGCAGGCGGGGCCACTGAGGGCGCCACTGCTGCGCCTGCCCGCCGCACTAGCGCCCCCCGCGCTCGAGTGCTTCACCTGCGTGCGCGCCTACTGCGGCGACCTGCAGCCCCAGGAGCGCGCCCAGCACCGCGACCTCACAGAGGTCAAGTGCGTCTACACTGTACTCATGGTAAGGTTTGTTCAAATAAAAAGACGTTGACTTGACTACTTCCGGACAAAATGTACTATTGTTAATAACACAAATATGAATTCCTCTAACTTTATAAAACCTATATCGTTCTGCATCACAAGTTTGTTTTGAAAACATTTCCAGCACTGCCACTCGGTTCCGGAGCTGCGTGACGAGGTGTACTGCCAGCTGATGAAGCAGACGACGTCGAACAGGTCGACCGCGCCCGACTCCTGCCAGCGCGCCTGGCGCCTCATGTCCATACTCGCTGCGTACTTCACCTGCTCTGATACACTCCGGTTGGTGTTCTACACTAGTTTATTTGTTCACTACTCTAATAGCACTTGTTAATACACTCAGAGACATTTGATGGTCATTTAAGTAATCCCATAGGGGTCTCTCTTAGACACTAAGTGTTTTAGTTAGCAGTACTCTAACTGCCATACTCAGTCTTTAAATTTTTACTAAATAATGAATCTAAACTAAGAAATGCACACAGTTGTCATTAAACTTCTCTGAGTGCAACATTAATTATTTATGTGCCAATAAACATTTAACATTTATTTTATTCTTCGTAAACGTAATGTTCAGGCCGTTCCTGGTGGAGTACCTATCTGCAGCAGCAGCAGACCGCAGAAGACCATGTCAGGGCACCGCCTCCGTGTGCCTCGCCAACCTGCGGAAGACGCTGCGGTGCGGCGGGAGGAAGAACGTGCCTAGCGTTGAAGAGGTCAGTTGGTACTTCGAGCCTGATATTTGGATACTATAGATTTAGGAAACTCCATTACAATAGCTTAGTAGAGCTCCACTGACAATGTCAAGAAAACTTGTCAAGGTCCTTGTCGGACTGCAGCTAGTTTTTGCATGTCTTAGCAAGTTAACAGCGTCTCCTTCACTGGGGGAAACAAATTTGTCGATTTTTTTAATATTTTTTTAATACATAGTAGTCAGTATCTAACGCCGTGTGTGTGTGTTCGCAGGTGACGGCGGTGTCGGCTGGGCGCTCGGCGCGGCGCCAACTGTACCGACTGCCGGGCGGCGCCGAGCGCGTTGTCAACACGCGCTGCGCCACCGTCGTCCAGGACATCGTCAACGAACTTTGCGAACTGGTACGACATACGAAAACTTACATAGTGCAAATTCTTGGGTCAATTGGGTAGAGATAATGAACGTGATGTATGTTGTGTGCAGATCGGGGTGAGCAGCGAGGCGGAGCGCGCGGAGTTCTCGCTCTACTGCATAGTGGCGGGCGACGCGCTGACCATGCCGCTGGCGGGCGACGAGTACGTGCTGGACGTCACCACAGAGCTGCAGCGCGCGCAGCATCCCTTCTACCTCATCTTCTGTCGCTCCGTGTGGCATCACGCGCTGCGCCACGACGCGCCCCCGCTCTACACCGAGGTGCTCTTTAACCAGGTCGGTGACGTCATCAGCGCAATCTGTACTTTGCCTCCTCGAGATGCAATTGGCGTAGATCTGTCATACTACATTTAAAGTTACACTCGACGACTTTGAGCGCAACTGTTAGAACTTCGGTTACATCGCTAACTGCGACTCCCTCAATAGGCTTTAGGCAAAACAATCTTCTCTTCTTTAAGATTTTTTCAGTATGAAACCTAACTTATGTGACGTTGCAACGCTCGCTCATAATTATTTAATGTTGTGTCAGGTGGCGCCAGATTACCTAGAAGGCCTGCTGCTGGTGCTGCCCAACGGCGGCGCGCCTCCCGCGCCGGTGCTGCGCGACGCCGCGCTGGTGGCGGCGCTGCTGCACCGCGCGGCCGGCCTGCCCGAGGCGCCGCAGCCGCGCGACCTGCGCTTCCTGCTGCCCAAGCCGCTGCTGGCGCTGCGCGACCCGCGCCCTGCCAAGTGGGCCTCCTGGGTCGCTGCCGAGTGGCCGCCGGTCCGGACGCTGTCCCCGCCCGCCGCCAAATCTAAAGTACTGCAGGTCAGTTTGCAGAGGGTACCCGAATTTATCTATTGACTACTGATATCTCTCATTAAACAACAACCTTGCCAAGTTCTGCACTCCAGGCGTCTAGTCCACTAAATGGTCCCTTAATCTAGGTTCAAAGATGTAAAGGGACTTAGGGATACTTAAGTAATCACGGGACGACTTTGAGTGCAACAGATGATAAAATATCATTATATATTTCTCAGGTGTTGTCCCGCTGGCCACTGTTCGGGTCATCGTTCTTTGCGGTGCGGCGCGTGGCGGGCGCCGGCGCTGCAGGTGCGGCGAGCGCGGGCGCCGGCGACTGGCGCGAGCACGTGCTGGCGCTGAACCGGCGCGGCGTGCACCTGCTGCACCCCGCCACGCACGAGACCGACACACACTGGCCCTACGCTGAGCTCATCTCCACCAGGAAGGTTAGAATCCTAAATCAATATTCTAATTTAATATTAATAGATATTTCTTAATCTACTAATATTTCTTGTAACCATTCCAGGCAAGCTTGAAAAAGCTCCTGCTAGGATATGATTCAAGACAATAGTCAAATGGTGGGATAGGCACCCAGCACCGCTAGATCGCTAGTCCGCACCCACAACCAATAGGCTATTGGCGCTTCATGTCGCAACATTCGCGACAGAGTTCCAATTCATCGACATTATCTTGTTTGTTGTCCTCCAACCAGTGCTGTATTGTCCCAGGTGCGGTCGGAGGACGGCACGCTGTTCCTGGACGTGAAGTGCGGCTCGCTGCTGCAGCAGCGCGTCACGCGGCTGCAGGCGGAGCAGGCGCACGAGGTGGCGCGCCTCGTGCGCCAGTACGTCGCGCTGCAGCGGGACACCGCGCACTCTCCTGGTAACTATCGCCTTCGTTTGATGCTCAAGGGGAAGACGAAGGAGTTATTCATTCGTATTCTTCCAATTTCTTCTTCAAGTCGGTTAAGTCATTTAACCCTTTAGATACAATTAATCTTTATTAAGAAAATGAAATGCAGAGTAAATGGCTGAGTTGCAAGTCGAAAAGACCTCTAATATGGTTCCCATGTTAAACAAAGTGTCTTGACATCTTGCCAAATTTATCGTATCTCATTTTCATAAACCTTTTTATATAACATTTTCTTAAACAAAAATGTCCCAAACCAATT
Organism: Papilio gigon; assembly: GCA_027563995.1. NCBI lineage: Eukaryota > Metazoa > Arthropoda > Insecta > Lepidoptera > Papilionidae > Papilio > Papilio gigon. The sequence continues at coordinate 1,312,118 of JAODUI010000002.1, read as the reverse complement.
CGTATAGCTCTTTAAAACGGTGTTTATTAATCTCATATTGTATATTTCGGCAGGTTTCAGCGCCTGAACGTGAACTGAAGTAAATATTGTGAAAAATCAACATTCAGAACGTAAATGTTTTGAATTAAGGAATTGAAGGAATCAACTTATCCGTCCAATTTATGATCTGTATCTTATAATTGTATATTATCATATTATATTACGCAATAAAAAGAGTAAAGCTAGAAATTTATTAATCTGTATTGATTTCGGAACAACATGTAAAGTATTTTTTTTTTAATTTTATGGCCTATGGTTAATGGACCTTTATGCCAATTGTAATGTAAAACAAATACTTCAAACTCAATATTTGACGACTTACATACAACATTAAACTCAAATAACAAATCTTTCTACCCAAAATAGTAATTGATTCATTTCTAATGTCGTAATAAATTAACCACATGTCATTTTACAGATCTACTAATCTAATTGGGTGAAAATATGAAATCATAGATTTGTAACCTAAAAACACCTAACACGGAACACAAAAATAAGGTGATTGATGGCCACCAGAGGCCATTTGTATTGGTAAATTTTGTTAGTGTTGTCATAAACAATACAAAATGACCTTTCGAAAATCAACTGTCAAACCGAAAAAAACCGAAAATCAGATGTCAAACTTTTAAGGTTAAATTTATAGGTTATAAAATAAACTTGCATCAAAGAAATTGTTAATGAATGGTCCTAGCTTTGCTCTTACGATTAAAATGAGAATAGGATTTATAAAAAAATATACATATAGAAAACTCGTTTATAATTAGTTGTTAGACTCTTCTATTTTCATTTTAGTCATGTTTACTTATGTTCTACGAAATACCGAATATTGTAATGAATTTAGTTCATATCGATTTCTTTTTTTAATTATAAATCGACCAAATGTTTATAGATATTTGAATTGCTTTGAAAAAAATATTGTTTTAAAATAATATAATATATTATGAATATAGTTGTCACAAAAGCATGTTAATAGTATCCACACCATACTAGCTGCACGGACATCAGAAAAGTCGATTTCGAACGTGGCAGCTAATACAGCAAAATGAAATCCCGTTAAAAAAAACTGTGTTCATTTCAAATATTGTACTTAAGCGCTCAGAGTCGTTTAAGAGTTCATTTAATGTAGAATTTTCACACTCTTAATCAGGACAAAGAGTCGACAACTCCTAAAGCTTTGAGCGTTTCATTTTTTTAATCAAATCGAATATTTTGTTGTCTATGGAATTTCTATTATATTTTATAGTATCGATATTTCCAACAACAAAATAAAAAAAAAACGACTAACGAAGATGTTAATTAAAAAAACACATTCCAATACATTTAACTGATAAGTCATACTCGAATTTTATCAAGGTGCTAATTTATATTTTAAATATAATATGACCAGAGACTACATTATGGTTGGCTCAGAAAAATTCCGTCAGTGTTATCATTTACAATATAAAATGACATTTCAAAAATGGACTCTCGATACACGTCAAACTCGTTTAATCACTGTTTCGAGGTTATGTATCCGTGGTCTCTGGTGTAGTATCATATTATTTTATGTGTAATGGTTATTATATATATTTGTGTAAGCGCGTCCAAAGACGGCGGCGTTCGCAGTCATGTTTATTGTATGTTATAGGAAGTTATTCGTTATTATGTAATATATTTAAATTAATCGATGTGTAACGAGACAATATTGTAGATATATAATAAAGGTTATATTTTTTATTCTTTTGTTATTTTTACTTCATGAATCGTTACGCTGTCCGAGTGGCTGGCTGAAATGGTTGAATAAAAACATTTCGAAAAATGTTTCCATACGAATGTTAGTTTGAATGACAGCGATACAAATTGAAAAAGTAAGTTGCATAAGAAAATTAAATAAACATTCTCAAAATATGAAAGTCGAATTTTAGAAGCGTATGCTTGTATGTGGTTCGAATTGAAAAAAAAAGAGTAAGTTTAAAAAATTTAGAGTTTTTATAAATGAAATATATATTGACTTAAGATTTAAACATGCATTTAAAAGTTTCAATACTTTATTATGTACTAAAATTAGCATACATAAGAGACTCAGCCCTGGGTCTCTGATTTACCATAAAGGATAGGTCATCCGTCTTGACTGAAGGTTGTCGGTTGTTTCTCACGCGGTAAAAACTGTCCTTTGTTACGCGACGACGGCCGCGTCTCCAACCACAAGGCTATGCATTATTCTCTGACCCCGTGCCCACTGTTGAGTGTTCAGTGGGACTGAACATTTTCAAAGATTGTATGTTTTTGTTGTTCAAATAAGCCGGTGCTTGTGTGAAGGCAAAAGTAAAACTCGTGTCTTTTAACATATCATCATGTATGGGTATAATATTGAAATGGAAAAAAAGAAGCCTTTCTTACTGTGAATTTTAAAGTCCGAAACACAAACAGAAACATACTGTCCTATTAAAACCCCCGCAGACTTTTAGTGGGGTTTACGGAATCAAGTTAATTAATAAAAAAAACTGAACTTTTAGTTATTAAGACAACACAAATGCATTGAGATTTTTGTGTGCTGAGTGATATGAACAGATTGCGGATTACATCGTTAATGTTCCATCGAGGACACACAGATAATATATTTACAATAAATTATACAATATTAAATGCATAATTGACAATGCGAGTTCGGGAACGGCGTATATCCGGCGATTCTAAATTCTAACCTCACAGCGTGAAGTGAGGTCGCCACGCACGGACAGATACAAATTTATTCAAGTCACGTGTTCACTCAGATTCATAAATTTTAAGTAATCACAAATATTTGTTTTATTGTAGGTTATTTTATCAGCATTATTATGACAAAATTAATAATTCGTCTTAGATTAGTGTAACAAAGCCGACCCTGATAAATTTCTCAAAAATATTGATTCATTTATTTTTTTTGTAATCAATTACAATAACCTAAAATAAAAGATTTTACAAATACTAACAACTGATTTTTTCTAATATCGAAAAGTATAAAGATGTTATTTCTATGTTTTTATGTTGTTTAAGCGTTTGTTTTCAATGTCCTCAGCAATTCTCACAAAACAACAAACCACCGACTGCCCGGTAGTTTATTGCGTGCGAGAATTGGTGAGAACCGTCAGGCGTCGTAGATTTCAGCCGCCGTTTCGCTGCATGTATTGTTTTGTCTTTAAATACAATTATTTTAATTACTATTATACTAAAGTTAAGATTACGTTTAATGCAATTTATCCTGAAACTACTTGATAAAAAAAATGCAGCGGTTCCTAGCTAACCTTCAATCTGGGAATAAAATTACTTCATCATCATCATCAGCCTTTGTCTACCAACTGCTAGACATGTCAAGAGTAAACATTCCTCTGTCTTCCACATCCAACGACTCCCCGCTGTCAGCACAGTCGGGATAAAAATATGGTACAAACATTTTGCATTGTCTAAAAACAAATGGGTAACAGCAATTGTTTCCTACTCCTCACGGTCGTATTTGTTGCTCCTATATCATTTGACAAAAACAAAAAGAACACGAGACATCTAGTCCAACATTGAAATGTAAAACAATTTGTCATTGTCAAATGGCGGGAGACCGGATCATAGAGTAATTATACCTACAAACTCCACGCGAGGTGTAATAGGACAGTTCCTTACTCGATCACGCACCATGTTAATTGCTTTTGGCTTTTTTTTGTCTCACACGTTACTTGATGACAAATTAAAATAACAATTACTCAACACATATTATAATAATAGTTTTTTTAAACATTTGCGGAAAAATACTAGCATAATTTTTATGAGGGTCTAAGAGTTATTTTTTTTATATAAACTTTAAATAGTATTAGAACAAACATGTTTATGTCTGGCAGCATTTAAACTGTGAAACATGTTTTGTATCTTAAAAGAAGACAAAAAATTTACTTTGAAAAGAGAAATTTGCCTTAGTCTTTCCATCTATTGTCTCTGGAGATGTTTATCCGTCAATTTTATTGAACTTATATTTATACTAACCATACTGTTTATACGAAAACCAAAGGAATAAAAATGACTTAAAGATAGGGCATACGTTCCTGAAGGTCGTCTTCCAAGGCTTGTCTAAGGTCAAGAGCACTTTAAATACACATACAAGCCTGTGCAGTGTTGCAACATCAGAGTTGCTCTGTGGCATCAATTGAACAGTATGGCCGACACGCTTCATTAGCAATGCGATATGAACGATCTGTTTTAACGCGGTAGTGCAAAGATTACAACATTTGTGACCTTACCTACGTTAAGGTTGGCTTAGTCATTTGAAAATAATACGACTATCGAGTGTTATAGCGATAGATAGAGGGCGTTGTCCACTTTTCGACGAACTTATACCAGAATAAAAATAAAACATAGCAGATGATGAACCCCAAATATAAGGTGTATCGTCATCATGATCATCAAACGATTTCTGTCTACTGCTGGACTTAGGCCGGATGCCTTCCACAGTATGCGGTCCTCCGCCTCCCGCATCCAACGACTACCCCCGTCACTGATTTAGCTAGACGATGTTTTGCAATCATCATAGTTAGCCATTAGTCGTTGTTTGCATTTTATTCGTCTACTTCTTCGTAGTAAACTGCGGTGCGAATCTCCTTCTACAAGGTTACATTGTTGCGATTTCGTTGATAGCTGAGATCTGCGACTAGTTAAATACAAATTGTTAATAGAATTGAATATTTTCCGGAATTATAATTGAATTACTCCTCATGCTTTCCGCAGCGGCCGCGGTCGTGGGTACTGAAGTTTTTGTTAACATGTAGAATCGTGTGAAAATTCTTTGTGTTAGCAAGTGGGAAAACTTATATCTGAAATCCGCGAACTGTTTACACATTAAAGCAATTAACTTGTAATAAAGATATTTTGATCATACGATTTTTTTTGGCTAACTCTCATTGTCAGAGTTCAAGATGAATTCGTTATGAACGAAATTCTCTCAAAGTATTATGATTCAACATCCGTTTCGAGATAGTCGTTCGGTAAAAAAATCTTAAACGAATGCGGGATACTTCTCACGACGTTGAATGATAAAACTGGTTGCAAGAGTTTAAAGTATGTAATCGTTCATTTGTAAAAATATGTCACATAAATCTTAAGCTAAAATCCTAGGTCTAGGTGGGGCTGTGCCTGGGTGTCCGTATCTGCCGCGTGTCGGGCCAGCGGCCGGCCGTGTACTGCACGTAGCCGGGGTCGGTGGGCGTGCCCGAGGCGCGCCCCTCCGTCTCCCCCGCCTCCCGGTCCCGCTCCTCTATCGGTTCCATGGGGAACAGCGCCGGTGTCTCGGACCGCCGCGACCTCGTCGACCCGCGAAGGTAATCCTCCAACTGCTGTAACGTCGGAGGGCTAACTGTCTTAGCTCTAGAGGGAGACTTCGACTGTCGCTTCCGTTCGTACGTCGGCGACACGTCGTCGTACAGACTCTTCAGCCGGCCAGTCTTCACTTTCGAGAAGACGGGCGTCTGTAGCTCCGGCAGGTAATCCTCTCTAACGGACAGTTTTCCCTCGACCTTTTCTAAAAAGTCTCTGAAGTACATCTCGTTGAATTTTGCAAGTTCCCTTTCGTAGTGAATCCGATCCGTCTCTGTCAACGGCTCTGACAATTTTACATAATTGTCGTTCTCTCCACCACCGTTACGAACTGAACCGAATTTTGATTTCTCCAATTCCTTTTCAATTACATCATTAAATTTGATGAATCCATTCTTATGCTCGTCGAAGAGGTCCGTCTCATATTTCTTAGAAGCATCTTCCGTTTTATTCTTTTCTAAATCAAGATCTTTCGGTCTTTCGGCGGGAGCGTGGCCGTTGGCTTTCCCGTTAGCTAAATTGCCGTTGGTCGTCGGTGCCGTGACTATAGAGACTTTTTTCTCTTTCAATTGAGGCGAAGAAACCGGCAGAGTCTGAGTGTGGTGATTGGCGTAATAAGTTCTCGGGCCCATGAGGTCGAGCAGGAAAAGTGCCGCCACTACCAGCGAGAACGATCCGAGAACTGACGCATTCACAACCAAATTTCTCGGTATAGAATCCAAAGATGCCAATTCTAGACCTCCTAGAAATTAAAAGTATATTTTTTGACTAGAACTTGGTATACTATCACAGCGTATTTGAAATAGAAACTTAAACTTACCTAGAATAAGAAAGAAGAGTAGACCGAACCCGAGGAATATTCCTTCCAGTATCCGTCGTCCCCGCGGTATCTCTTGGAATACTCGCGCTAGTATCAACCCGAACGTTATTATTACGTAGCCTGTAAAAAAAAAGAAATTATAACATGTGTTTTACTGACTCATGTTTATCTAAATACAAATGCAGAAGCAACCGCACCAACGAATAAGTGGTCGGGTGAAATGCTAACAAAATATTTTCATGGCGATGCCTTATATGTTTCAGTGCCAATTTGTGTAGTCTTGCGATAATGCAATGTCTAAGCGTAGGTTGGTATTTATCTTTTCAAATAACTCGGCAACTCAAGGTCATACAAGCGCACGTTAGTGCTCACCACCAGCATCACTTTTCATACCACTACATTTAAAATTGTGTTCTGCGGAATTTGTCGTACTCCAACACGCCAACAGAAATTTAATCCTAGAACCTTAGATGTAATTATATCAATAAGATATTTTGTTTTGTATTAACGAATTCCTCGAAGTATTGTCACCTCCTCTTCCCCTAAGAATGAGAGCCTTAACTGTATATTTTAAGGGAGTACATGGTTTGTTATGAGCATTTTTACTCCAGTAAATATTTGTAATTTATAATTACTACTAACTTGCAAAAAAAAAATTATAAAAAATACTAAACCAGGACATACAGCGTGTGATCTTCTGTTTGTAATGCTAGGAAATAAAATCAATGTCACCAAGCAGATGGAAATAACGCACGGTATTCGAATTAATATGCAAGCACGTTGATACACGTTTAATTGCATTTATACTGGCAACGTGATTATATTATTGATTTACAAGTGGACATGTGCGGAAAAAATGTATCATAAACACGCACACTAACTTGAAAGAGTAATAATTCCGGAGGAAATGAAGATAATATTGGAGCCAAAAAGTCAAGCACGTGTTAGAACACACCCAAGGTGGTCTCAAAATAAGTTACCTAGACGTGTAAAAAAAAAACTAAAACCTAACAAATACAATACTAGCCTCCATAAACGGCGTCAGCGAACGCGCCGCCGACCGAGTCCCATGTGACGGACGTAAGCAGCGACCACTCGCGCGACAGCTTCTGCAGCAGCAGCGCCAAGCGAGCCTCGTCGTCCGAGGACACGCGCTTCGTCACCAGGCACGACACGCAGAACACCTGGTAATGTCACATGATGGTATGCTTCTATTTCACATAACAGAGCTCATGATTTTTTCCTTCCTTTCCACACTATCGATTCGTAGATCAAAAAAAATCTTGTTTATAGCTGACCCTTGTCGGATTCGGCCAGTGTCAAGTGTCGGCATTTGTTTTATCTTCGATTCGTAGATAAATGAATCTAACGCATGAGCCTAAGTCACATTTGACGTTTTTATAAATATTTAATAGATTGAATATGTAATAGATATTCCTAGTAAATAAATAAATCTATTGTTTATTAAATATGTTAAGAAATAACCAACTAATTGGTCACGGCATTTCGTAGATTAGTTTTTTAACTAAATTAAAACCCATATTTTGAGGTTATAAAAACATAATAAGCCTGACTGCATTAGTAAATGATAATTAAATGGAATCCTTTGTTGTGTTTGTGTAAAATTACGAGTTGAACAACGATGAGAACCTTTTTTTTGCAACAAAAACCAATGTAAAGATAATGTACTCTACCTAGGGTTCGAGATGTCTTTTTTGGATAAAAGACCTAGGACCGAAAGAAACATCAGGCAGCTATTTTTTTTTTAAATCTTCCATATAATTTCTCTATCATAGTCTTCTAAAGTTTTCTCCGGCCATCAATATAAATGCCTCTTGTTTATAAAACATACAATGTCGAAATGATTGCAACCGTGTCTTGGACACCTATTACCTCACATCGTAAGTTCACGTTGCGTAGGCGCGTGCGCATTCGTTACGGAATACATGTGTCAAACTTGTTTACAATATTGACCATGTCCTATGGCATTAGGTTAAATAATAAACTATGATTTCAGAAACTTTGTTATTGAAAGTTTTCTTCTAATAAACTCGCTGGACACTAAGACCTTATTGCCATTTGTTCTAAAATAAATTGCCATCCTTTTCCTTCTCTTAGAAAAGACAGAGATAGGTATATTGCACGACATCACACAATTTTCTTTGCAAGATGTTGTACGTCATTTTTATTATCTATTGACTATGATGATTTAAATATGTACGGTAATGTAGTCATTGTAACATTTTCATTGTTGTAAGGTAAAGCACGTATTTTATAATGGTTTCACACAGGGAAAAGACCGTACCTACGCCATAAAAGATTTGTTCAAAGTCGTTCCCACGATGGACATTCGTAAGACTTGCGCACTTTATAACTAGGAGGAGTACACAGCACTGCTGGGTCGTCGTCCCATCGCATTGTTCATTGTTAAAAGTAATTATTAATATGTGTCCTATAATACCCTGGTATTATTTTTGTCGCCTTTTTAAAACACCACTTTACTCTGCTGATTCAGATCGTTGAAATCGACGACCAAGACAATTACCAACTAATTCACCAAGGCTTTTTTGTTCGTTATTAGATTACTGCGAAAAATTAATTGATTTAATTCAAATTAAAAATATTTTTTAGTCTATGGCTACTAAATTCGTACATTTGGAATAAATAGTACAAATTATGTGCCCTTACTAACTGACGGTTAACATTTTCATGTAAAACTTAAAACATAAAACAAAAGTTTCTTCGGCTTTGTCAAGATAAGAGACAATGTAACTTTTACACAAATATTTTACCAGGTAACGTAACTGATAAGATGTCTATTGCTAAGTCGGCCAATATCGATAGACTTGTCATCCACAAAACAATGCCTCTTTGCATAACCTATACTAAGTAGATTTGACCCACCAACAATTTTTTCTACTACTTTAAAAAATTACTTTTTTTTTATTTTTTGAAGTAATTGATAAAATTATTGGTTTACTTCAATTACACGGAAAAAAAAATATATGAATTACTTTTCTTTAATAGTCTGTGTACTCGTTTTGAGCTGGGTTAGTAACAAAAACAAAATTAAATCATATCTTTTCATCGAATCGCGTTGTCTTTGGCTCACAATGTTTACCCTAGTTAGAAGTCATTAGTTTGTACCCATGTTCGATAATTGCCTAGCATTAGAGGTATATTCAAAAAGGAATTATATTTTTAAGTATGCTAATGAGTCATAGTCGGACAATGTTATTCATATGGGACAACTAGTTGTCGGTTGTTATGTACTGAAGTAACTCGCTATAGGCCGTGCGAATGCTGATAATTATTTAACAGGAGACAAGTAAATTGCAGTACTGCCTTGAAGTGTACACGTCAAATTTATGTACACACAAAATTATAGATCTTGTAACGGAAAAGTCTACCTATCAAGACGATCAGTAACGTCCTATCTGCATATACATTAAATTGAAATGTGTATTGTAACCTGTATTCGAGACATCTAAGAGTACCTAACCTACCTAGTAATGCCTTATTAATTTGTAAGACTGAAGCCCGAAATAACCTCTTTTTTCAGTTATCTGTACGTTCAAGCCCGTTTATTTCGTAAGCGGCAGTTATTTAATTTTAGTTACCACTAATGTATTATAAGCTCTACTGAAGTTGTTTTTATTTGTAATAATTCCATGAATTAGCCATATTAGGGACAATATGTTTTTGGCTTTAAAAGCCATCGGTCCAACAGTGGTAGTCCAAGTTGAGTGAAACCTAATTGCTAATAATTCATATAGATCATTTAGATAATTTAATGATAAATAATATTTCCCTTGCAATGCATAGTTTTTTTTAACTTTACTCCCTCTAAACTGTAATTTCTAATGCATTAGTAATATACTCACAAACTCCACTATCTTAAGCGCGACCCACTTGTCGCAGACCGGCATCGCGGCAGATAGCGCGGCCGCCGTTACGCAACACAGAGGAACCAGCCGTCACAACACTGGCATGCCTTCGGCGAGCTGAGTAGCCAAAGCGCACGGCCGCGCCACACGAGCGCACAGACACGTCTGATACCGACCTCCAGCGACCACCGCCGCCATCCACCACCAGCTGCATTTGACCATAACCCCCAACACCACAAGCCGACACCTAACACCGGGGGACACACAACAAATAAAACACCGAGGCATATTTTAAAACATTATACTTAAATTTATTTAATTAATTATTCACTGGCATGCAATAATCATGTTAAAAACTAATAAAACATCGAGAGATAAATTCATATTTCCGAACTACAAAATGTTTAGATTATGCCAATTTCATATTGAATGTATACTCTATTATTGCAGAGAAAACAGTTCCAAATTGATTTAAGTTCTTAAAACCTGATTTTAAATATACTTACTTCATACACAGCAATAGTAAACTACAATAAGATGAATATTTTCTTTGAAAAAAACTTCAAAAACTTAAGATATATCTCCGTGCGGTTATCTTATGCGAGAGCGGGGCCTCGCGCCTCCGCGGTTGCGCTTAATCCATATTCTAAATGATTAAACAATGAAAAACCACACGCTTAAATATACCCCATTCGGTCGTACAAAAGGCATTAAATTTAATACATTGAATGGTTCTTTCCAGTTGCATTCTTAATTAAAATCTAAGTTTGAATTAAAAGTTTCTAAAATAAATTTATTAACTCTCTTGTTTTACTGTAGGTGCAAAAGGGGCATCGCGGGAGGCAGGGCGCGGCGCCTAGGTGTTCTCGAAAGCAATAATGCAAGTGCCCACAAGCTTCTTAATGTTGCTTAGTCACAGGGACAGGACAGTCTTGTAAACAGTTTATCTAGCTTTGAGGTTCAAATATCGATGTTAGCCAAAACAACTCTCAATGAAACATGTTTGACAAAACTGTCCCAAGCCTGCACCCCTCTGCATGCAAATTTTAACAATTGAGACGAGATTCCTAATTCATTTAAGATATTAATCAACAATAACAAAGAAACATTAAGAAAAATAAATGCAGGAGAAACTGTGCAGGGCTAAACGTAACATACATATGTAGAAAAAATATTTAGAATGTACGAATATATATTTATGATAAAATTAATTATTGCCTTTACCAAAATCATGCATATCATAATGGTACACGTAAAATACTCAATCCAAAAATTATTGTTTAAAAATATCAGTCTATTGTGTTACAACAACTATAACACCCTGCACAGTAATCAACCCAAGGGCGGCCGACTCACTCTCTGGCCTTGCGGCCGATGAAGTCCTGCATGGGATGGTAGGCAGTCCATGGGTTGAACTCGCCCGGCGGCGGAGACGGGAACGAGTCAGGGGCGGTGGGCGCTCCGCCAGCAGTCGGCCCCTCCAGTCCATCCAGGCCATCTAGGCCACCTAGGCCACCCAGCGCGCCCAGGCCCACGCCGCCAGCAGTAGATGCCAGCGGCACCGTGCCGTTGCGCGCTGCACCAGCCACAGTGCCGTTGTATGCACCGGCGCCCGCACCTATAGTGAATTGTGCGGAAGCAGAGCTACCGTTACGCGGTGCAGGAGCCCCACCGGCGTTACGATAAGGAAATGGGTCGCCGCCGTTGCGTTGCACAGGTATGTAGTCCTCGGCGGCGGCGGCGGCGGCGGCAGCGGGCTCGACGGGCGACCACACGGCCCGCTCCTCCTCCAGGCCCAGTCCACCGCCGAGATTAAGCGAGGCCATCGATGTCGTAAATAGACCCATGTCATTAGACATGCTGCTATTGCCCCAACTGATGTAACCGTAATAAAAACGTTAAATTTTATGTTAATTTCAAGGAATTTAAATACCAAACAATAATAATTTTCTTTCTTTCTCCATGCATTAACACTATTCATTATAATTATTTCATGGGTGTTGGGTAATAGTGCCCATTCGACTATGAGTAAAGGTGTACAACTCACTCAGTGTGCGCGGCCGTGTTGCGCTGCGCCGCTTCGTGTATCATGCGCATGCGGCGCACCTGCACCCATGGCTCCAGCGAGTACGAGGCGGCCGCGGCGAGCGGCGGCGGCGAGCCCATCTCCTCTGCCGTGAGAACTAGCTCCACGCCACGCTCAGGGCTCCAGCGACCGACCTGATGTTCATTTAAAATATTAAACATATTGTTCTAAGTTGGTGCGTTCTGTGGCAACAAAGAAAGATCCACTACCTCGCGATACTGGCGCAGCAGTTGCGGCGACTGCGGGAGGGACCAGTCGACGACGGGACGCGCGCCGGCACCCCAGGCCGCCGAGGCCGCAGCCACCAGCGCCTTGCGCGCGATGGCGGCGCCACGGTGGGAGCGGTACTCCACGATGGCGGCGCACGAGGCCATGGAGCGCCGGATGCGCACTTCCTGTACCTCGTCAGTCAGCGCGTACAGCAGGCGCACGATGTCAGCCGACGGCGTCGTCGACGGAATACGGGAGATGTATATGCGGCAGTTGTTAATCGAGGGGCATACACCTATAAATTATCAATTTTAATTCAATGTTATGTGTGCTTCCTGACAAGCTGATCGAACAGACAATTCGATTAGCTTCTTATAATATACGCATTACCCAAGGGGCAATAATTCAGATTCCTCCAATAGCCTTGTGTTCCGATTGCCGATCTAGCGGTTATAGGTTATGTCGGGCATTGCATGTCGTAAAATAGGCTTACGTGAATTATTTACAATAAATTGCAATTAATCTAGATAATTCGTTTAAACACAACTTTGTAAAAACACTCTATAAAATTAGTCATATTTCACTAACCCAAGAGCCAAGCTGGTCTGATCATGTAGTTGTTAAACATGCGGATGGCGTTGCTAGCTTCTGCTTCCGTTGCGTACATTGCAAACGCGTACCTGCGTAAGAGTTGATTGAGGTGTTAATTCTTCGATCAAAATTGTTAGGAAAATAAATATGAAGAGTGCAGTGGCTAGCTCGAAATCAAAACAATGAAATAAATAAAAAAGTTTTAAATAAATCGATTTTATATTAAAAAAAAATTACCCTCTGTTCCATCCAGAAAAGTTGATCATCAGACGAAACTCAAACAAATCACCCGCCCGGCGAAACAGAGGAACCAGTGTATCCTCAAAGCAATCATGAGGAATTCTTCCGATGAAAACCTGTACCAAAAAATACTACTAGTTAACGTTTCACGTTTTTTTGAAAAATATAAAACAAAGTTTCACTCATCAAATTGCTCGCAAAACGGGCGGCAAGGCGCCACAACACGACGACGACAGACTGACGCCAATCCAAAATGGCAGGGGAGTGCCGCTCATTGGTGATCGGAGCATAGGTGCCAGTCTCCGAAAATATGGACTGACGATTTAAGGAGCAGGCCGGGGCCAATCATTAGAATGCATTATGAAACCAACAAAATGTATTTTAATGTTACTTTACTTTTTTCTAGATATGTTGAATGGCGAAAACACATTTGAGCCTATGCGCGTGGAAACTCATTTATCCCTTCTATACCAGTATGCGCGTGACATACAGAACCAACCTGCTTCAGTTAGAAAGAGCAGAGAGCTTTACTAAAAATTATGCTGGCTAAACCTTTTTACCTATTCTAGTTTAACTTTATATAAAACCTGTAATTTATTAAATGTAAGGCATTTTTTGTGTTACAAATTGTATTACGCAATCACAAAGCTGTCGTTGATAAACGGCAAAAGACACCATTTAAATGTGTGAAGTTCCGAACCAACATTGCTGATCACCGGTAACTCCCGTCTTACGACAAAAAGTATAAACGCGCCATTATTAACTTTAATTAAACTAAATGTAGGAAGAAACAACAGATACATGCACAACAGATATAAACACGCGTACACGCCCGCTTAGATCAATAAACTAAAATATCTATAATATACGCATTACGCAACAAGTTACATCCTGCAATCGAACTATCTACAATCACGGTAATGTGCTCTCTATATTGTAACGGAAAGCCGTCGATGTCTCGCAGTTTATACTATAACCGACTCCAACACTCAACCTATTCGGGTATTTGAGTAAAGTTTTGATTTTGATTCATAAATGAAATAGAAAAAGAAATCCGGCGCTAAAATTCAACGCCGAACCGCCGAATAAAAAATAAAGATGGCGGCAGTTCTATTTTTAAAACAATGGCTGCATATCGGACGGATATCGTGTAATGCCGCCAAAAATGTCAAATAGATTTCTGAAATCGGGAAAGCGACTAGACATATAAAAATAATAACTAGGCTTCTCGTAGTCTACTTAAGCTGTTGATGAACATTTAATAAATAAATTTGGTCTCAGTAATTTTACTATTAAAATCAGAAACATACCGATGACGATAGCATCGTGGTAGAGTAATATAGGAATTATTATATTTTTACAATACCAAGTAACAACTACCAAACAACCTAGTCTAGCTGTTTTATATGCTCAGACTAGCTATATATATACAAAATTATTCACCCTCTTCAAATACTTCCTGAAGATTAGAAAGGCTACATTTCATACTTATGACTGAATTTACATGCCAATTGTCAATTAGAAATAATAATACATGTTTAGTTGTCAAATTTTTCAAAAATAAATTTATCAATTACGGGTTTATAGAAATTCAAAATGGCGCTCAGTGAAGATATTAGGGGGGGAAGTTTTAAATATTTAACCAACTAAACCACCTTTAACATGTTTCTGTTAAAATAATTTAGGTCAGAGAAATAAAATAAAACCTATTGGAAATTAGAATCGAACGATTTATCTACTTACCTATTTATTTCCGTTACTTGGGGGAATGGCGGGCGTTTCAAATCAGCGTGGGCTGTCTCTAGGCTCTATGAGTATATATTTTAAAACACTTACCTCACATTTTCTAGGTGGTTCGGGTCCATGCCAAGCATGAGGAGCTTTCTTAAAAATTCTTTGCCCATTGATCTGCGTCAATGTGTAAGAAGCGTCATTTTCGGTTAGCGACAGCAATCTTGATGATAATTCATACTGATTAACGGTACTTGATGAATAATGCTGCCTAATAGGAGACATTTCTATAGAATAATATTCTTTACTTATATGATATTTAAATATATTACTGTAGAAGACCTATGACACCTCTGGACAGCGTCAAAAAAAGAAATGAAATACTATGCAACAAATAGATTATGATCCAATAAACAAAATGGCGGCCCAATGTTTGACCTTGACGAAAAATCAAATTATATACCCGTTAATGTTAATTGCCTAAATAAATCGATGTTTTCAAGTGTACAAAATACAACTTGCAGAGAAAATTAAAAAAATGCAAAAGTATATATATTTTACCATGATTAACATTCATTTTATAATTGAAAGGAAGACAATTAAGCGGATATAAAATGCAACAAAAAATTTAAATTTAGAAATTTTGATTCCATTGTCGTATTCATATTAAAAAAAATACTTTAGCATCCGGTTTTTGTTCAAAAACTACAAAATTATTACAAAGAATATAATTGAATCAATACTTTTCTTAGCAGCAATTCGTGTAATTTATTTAAAATCGGAAATTAGGAAACAAAATGAGCGACTACGCCCATTCTGTAATTTAGTGAAACGAATCATAAAAATCCTAATAAATCTGGTATTCATTTGTTGTTAAATTTAGTTTTTCCATTATTTATAACTAAAATAATCCCTGACATATACAATTTAACAAGTATTTAATTTTTTGATAACGAATAAGTCAAGAAGTATTTTTTGCAAAACACCATCATTACATTCAAATCAATAACATTTTATGCAAATATTACTTCCAGGTCTATAGTAAATATATAAACCTATAGGAAAAATCTTTTATTTTTTAAGTAACATAATTTAAGGTTCTTTTTACATTATTATTACTTTCATTTTAGTTTGCTTTTTTTGTATATTGATTATACTTCCACCTAGCGTCAAGTAGTGTTCATTTATTTTACGTGACGACATGTTTTTTGTTTTTTTAATAAAATCCCTTAAATATATTGTCACTTTCTCAAGTAACAATAATTGCTGACTTTGAAAATAAATAGTTTTTTCGTGGTGCCATTTGTAGGTAAAGCTGATTTTTTAATAATATCTTTTTTATTTACAGGATTTGAGTTCCGCTCCATCTATTAGTTCGAACAGAAATATTTATCTTTGTTTTGTATTGTTAATTTATTCTCATTCCTCAAGGAAGACAAAGTTTGAAGTTTAGTTGATCGTTAAATATGATTCGAATATTTTACAAGTGCAACAAAACATTACAAATGTTCGTATTTGTTTTATTGTGAAAACAGAAATACTCGCTAAATAAAATAAATTGAAATTAATTAATACGTTAAGCATATATATATATATTGCAATAAAAACTAAATAAACCCGGTTATTCCGGTTATTTGTATTAATTGCTGCGCAAAGACGATACAGATTAACCATGGCTTCAAGCGCTTGGATCTTTGCCTCGCAATTTGACTCATATCCAAACTATTCCTTAACTGCATTCTTAAAATATAAACACGTCTTGTTTTAGGATTCATCCTCAGTATTTGAGGTTTAGTAAAATATTCCAACTTCTTCTGGTCCAACAGGGTCATTACTCGCGAGCTGATCGCCGGTATCGCCTCCAGTTCTAGTACGCTTATTTGTTCTTTTGGGATACCTAATGAAATATAAAAGTGACAAAGGTGAAAAGATTGAAAGATGGAGGCTTAGGGTCAACTATGGTCGCATTATAGTAATTATAGTAAAAACGAAAAAATAACATTACATATGAATAATTGGTTAAGACGATTAATTTCATGAGAAGACCATTTATACGGCTCTCCGTAGGCGTCCGGGTGAGTCGCAATGTCGAATAGAGCCTGAAAATTAAATTTTTTACAAAATCATAGATAATGAATGTAAAAATAAACTTGAAACTAAAAAAAAACCTTCTTCTGATTGACGTTGCAGCGTTTAAGTCTACCCAAGACGTCCATGTTTAATTTTTTAAAAATACTCGGCGTAATTTTTCTGAATTCGTATTCCGGAAAGCCACACAACAAAAATCCCAATTCATTTATCCTGGTTGCATTTACGTACCAATCGCTACCGTAATATCTTCTGTATGCCGCAACCAATACACCGAACTTGAAAAGCAATAAACGATAATTAAGATACCTAGTTGATAATAATTATCTATTAATAACAATGGGGAAGAATACAAATCTAATAAAACCTCCTTCGTCAATGGAATCTTCTGGGTCAGATATTACAAAAATACTGGCTGTAAATTTGTCATACTGTAAATGAGATGATTGAGCGTCTACCTTTCGATCATCTAAGTTGACGTAATTATTCGTGAAATATTTATAAACGGAATAATCCCCGAAATTGACATAGTACAAATCTTCCTCTGGCACAACATTTAATAAATATCCGAAAGCTAGAAATTCTCGACCTTGTAAAAATGCTGCTGTTTTCCCATCTGTAATTACATTAATATTAGAGCATATCAATTTAGAAAAAAAACGTCAATACAATCTAATTAGAAGCAGCCACTTCTGGTTGGTATGGTACATATTCCCGCCACGGAATTGAGTCGAGTCAGAATTGGAGGTTGGAGATGGAGAACAAATCACCGAAAATCCACTTTTTTTTTCTCCAACGTTAAAGATTAAAACGTAGTCTTTTTTGCCACCAGTGGTCGTGGTTGGAGTGCTTGTTTTTTGAAAGTTGGCAACCCATAATTCTGATTAATTTCAATTCGCACGTATGCCTTTTTTTAAATGCTTATTGTATAATCGTGTCGTTACCTGTTATGATATCCCACGCTAGCAGGGCTCTTGTAATTGGAATCAAGTGTTTTTTCGTGTGTATTAATAGATGCAAAATAGTTTCTGGGTCGAGTCTTAGAAACGAGCTTGGAGGTCCAAAGAATATCATGTTCATTGAGTGCTCTATTCTTAAACGATTATCCATTTCTTCGTAAAAATCTTCATACGAATTGATATCTAGATAGATTTGAAATTTTGTTATTTGTTACTTTGAACTAGATAATTTATAGCTAAATAATAAATATAGTATTAAAATAGTGAATTTCGATATGAAGGCTGATAGAGACGTGTGAAAGGATAGTACATACTTCGCTGTACCTTCTTAGGGAAAAAGGCGGATTGATGAGCAATTAATAATAAGTTTGTATAAATACCGGTTTCGGAAATAGCTATCATTGAATTCTTCTCATCTTCATATTCTAGGCTCATTTCCTCAATGGTCTTCCGTTGGTCGTTTTTGGGATGTTGGCACAGAGCTAAAATTGAAGGTGAGATATTAAGAATCCTTTTGTAGCACTACCTTGGTGATTCCTGTCAATTACTGCCGTGAAATGTAACAACTCTTTGACTTTGTACATTTACTTATATAAAACTAGATAATGCATGTTTTATGTCTCGCAGATTAATTTTTTATATAATTTCGGCTTACCTTCTAGTGCAAGTGTAGTATTAGACTTTAAGAATGCTATTTACCTCTATAAAATAATAGGAAATGAACAAATCGTATCATTATTTAACAGAAGACTAGTCCTTAAAACATCTCAACATTGAACAAGATTTTATTTGTAATCCAGAGAGCCGCGGTTTCAATTAAATTATTTTCAGCTGTTTACGAACGTGGAACGGAACGGTACTCCGTTCATCATTCAACTGGTTCATCTGACATTCTGACATTTTGACTTGATGTTGACATCACTAGTAAATAACCTTACTTTTCAATTTTATAAGCTTCGATAATTTGAAATTATCTATTTATTTACTAATCTTAGTTTAAAATATAACTTACAGTTGAAATGATATTTAAATTATAGACTACTGAACACATATAATCGTCGTAGGATAGTTGTTTGTAAGTTTTAAAACGTTTAACAAAAACTTGAAGAATGGGCATTTTAGAAAAGATATCAGAAATTGAAAAGGAAATTGCACGGACACAAAAAAATAAAGGTAATTTATAGCGTACAGTTGACGTATTTTCTCGTCATAGTAAGTAAAAGCCTTTTGTTATATTATTTACTACGTTAATATCACTCTTAATTATAATAGTTAACACTACTATTACAAATTAATGTTCAAGGAGAGACGCCCACTGTATCAATAGTAATGTATATACATTATATGTAATTACATTAACATCAAGTATATTTTTCAGCAACTGAATATCATTTAGGTCTATTGAAAGCAAAGCTTGCAAAGTATCGTTCACAGCTTTTAGAGCCTTCCAAGAAAGGTGGAGACAAAGGGGAAGGTTTTGACGTTTTGAAATCAGGTGATGCACGAGTTGCTCTGATTGGGTTCCCATCTGTTGGTAAAGTAAGTAATAAAAAATTAAATTTTTAACCAACTTCAAACAGGATCACATACTCAATTTATCTCAATGAAAAAATCTTGTCAAACACTGATTAATTTACCAACAGTGTTTTTAAAGATTTTTATTTAAATAATGACTGTGGCTACCAATCACTTTTCAATTATATGTTTGTCACTTATATTCATATGACTATACTAAATATTTAAAACTCCTACATGTAATTGCTATAAATACTTCAATATTATAATTCCAGTCAACTCTATTATCTACATTGACTCACACACACTCGGAGGCTGCCAGTTATGAGTTTACAACATTGACATGTATCCCTGGTGTCATTGAGTACAGGGGTGCCAACATACAGCTACTTGACTTGCCTGGAATTATTGAAGGTGCTGCACAAGGCAAGGGTAGAGGGAGGCAGGTATGTATTATACATATTTGTATATGTGATGCTAATTAAGTCTATATTATGTAAACAGATGAACATCAAATTCAGATGAAAAATTATGTTGTGGTTTTATTACTAAGATCTGAAAGAGTGCACCAAGGTCTAATCAAAAATCAAAATATTTACAAAAATAGGCAAACTGCACTATACATATATGTGTTAAGAACAAAATGTTGTGATACTCAAGGTGATAGCGGTGGCACGCACAGCAGATCTGGTGCTGATGATGCTGGATGCCACCAAGCCGTATGTGCACCGCCAGCTGCTGGAGAAAGAGCTGGAGAGTGTCGGCATCAGGCTCAATAAGAATAAACCTAATATTTACTTTAAGGTAACATTATATTATATTAAACATTAACTAAAACTTTATCAAATTATTAAAACACATTATTCTTTATAAACGTGATATGAGAAATGTACAGGCACAGGACTGGTCATGATGGCAATCGATGGGGAAGGCCTACATTAAGCAGTGGACTACATTAGGATGATAATGATGATCATGAAAAATGTAAATTATAATTATTATTAAATCATTTATCAACTTTCCACTGAAAGGAGATTGCATAAAGCTGAGATGTTACATTTAGATAGATGGGTGGTGGGACTAGAAGGGATTTCATAAAAAATGTGTATATCAGAGGAAGTTTGAATGTAGTGCCAGTGATGGACAAATTTAAGCATATACTTAATAAAATAAGCAGTTTGATGATGATATTTTATAAGAGAGTATATTGTTTACACAGGTAAAGAAAGGTGGTGGATTGTCCTTCAACTCTACATGTCAACTCACAAAGGTTGATGAGAAAATGGTGCAAATGATACTACACGAATACAAAATATTTAATGCTGAGGTAAGCAATTCCTTTACATTTTCATGTTACAGATAAAGAGCTTAGGGTTTTTTTAAGGCAATGCCAGTAGTTTAATGATCACTAAGGTTCCTTAGTGTAGTTATTATCATCAGCCCATTTCACTCCATTGCTCGACTTAGACCT
Source organism: Papilio gigon (assembly GCA_027563995.1). NCBI lineage: Eukaryota > Metazoa > Arthropoda > Insecta > Lepidoptera > Papilionidae > Papilio > Papilio gigon. The sequence goes on along the minus strand of JAODUI010000002.1, from coordinate 1,291,168 downwards.
TTCGATGCCATTCACAGTATGAGGTGCGTCGTGGTCTTTAAAGGTGTATAGTGAATGTTCGTACGCAGGTACTATTCCGCGAGGACTGTTCCGCCGACGACCTGATCGACGTGATCCTGGCCAACCGCGTGTACCTGCCCTGCATCTACGTGTACAACAAGATCGATCAGATCTCCATACAGGAGGTGGACAGGATAGCGCGCGAGCCGCACTCCGTGGTCGTCAGGTGACAACTTTGTCATAATGTGTTGTAGTCTTTTCCGGCACTAACTACTACGACGTTAGATTCTTCCAAGTAACTTATAGGAAGGGGAAATATCATCTATCTGTATCTTCCCTGTTCTGTTGATGAAAGTAATTTTTTTTCTGGCCATAGGGCCAGCAGTCAGATATTTTAATCTATTTATATGGCTGTTGGACGTCTTATAAAATAAATGTGTATTAACAATATAATTGTGCAGTTGCAATATGAAACTGAACCTGGACTACCTGCTGGAGATCCTCTGGGAGTACCTGTCCCTCATCCGCGTCTACACCAAGAAGCCCGGCCAGCCGCCGGATTTCGACGACGGACTCATTCTTAGAAAGGTACAGAATACTTTGTCTAGTTGTTTCTTTTTTCTTTCTTTTTTTAAATTAATGACATATGTCGATGACAAACTTTGTTCTGCCCTTCGTTTGCCGTCTACTCTTAAAAAAAAACATAAATAACACTGTAGGGTGTGAGCATCGAGCATGTATGCCACTCCATCCACCGGTCGCTGGCGGCGCAGCTGAAGTACGCGCTGGTGTGGGGCACCAGCACCAAGTACTCGCCGCAGCGCGTCGGCGTGGCACACGTCGTGAACGATGAGGACGTCGTGCAGCTCATCAAGAAGTAAAACAGGTATTATGACTTCGGCTGCTCAAAATCAAATGCGCAGTGCCCTCAAATTTGATTATGCGGGGCAAATCGTGCGATGTTCCAAGTCACCAACATATTTGATATTAGCATTGCAGAAATGTTCCATCTTTGAGATTGATAGGAAAATTATGTTTATTAAATTTAAGTTCCCGGTTGAACATTATTAAACTAACCTTTTATTTCAACGTTAAGGGTTAAGCTAGTTATGGGTCTTAATTGGTCAAAATAACCAAAGCCCTCTAAAAAGTCACCCTGCCTTTGCAATAAACTCAAGTAATATACCAATATGTGTAAATATTACTGAAAGGTAGCTTTTTAGTAACCAAGTTACTTTTAACTTGTAATATTGATGCGTTATTTTTCCCACAGCTGCAGAAGATGGGGTGTTTGGTCACTGCCGCTTTATCGTTAGTTTCCACTGCCAATTTGTACAAAATAAGTTTTTAAATTGAGCAAGATGACAATATGTTGTACGTGGGCGGCAATGGAAACTCACGGTTATATAGCTTTTTGAAAGTTTATAAATTCGACTAGCAATAAAAATTATTAAGAGCACAACACACTATGACCAATGAAAATTGAATTTGGCATAATTTAATGGTTTACTATTATATGATTTAAGATTTAAAAATATCAGGACATGATTTAATTCAACACTTCTATTATTATCTCATTCATTCACATAAGAATCTAAGGTTGTAGTCATCACAACCTTACCGCGGTAAAAAAAATCTATTATCTGTATAATGCTGTACTATTATTTATGTTATTTAGTGCTTAGAAATACGTTACATGTTATAAAAATATGGTCATAGTGTGTTGTTACACATTTGTTGGTGATTGTACAGGAAACACCATTTTGTATATAATATGGTTTTGCATTGTAATAAATGTTTTTTTTTTAATGCAATAATCGTTTTATTTCTTGTTTCACTCTATAAGACTTAAAACTAGAGACAAAAGAATTGAAAAAATAAATAAATTATAAATTAACTTTATTAACCATTTCACTAAATTAACATAAAATATTTGTAATATTGTCCTTACTACCAAATGATCAAGATCATGTCCGATGCCAAAATCAAACCTCCTTAATATAAAACTCTTGGGTTCAGTTGGCACCGCACATGTTCCATACATTTACAAGCTACTCCTATCAGTAGCGAGTAAATCACTTTCAACATTAGCAAGTGACCAGCGATGTTCAGTTATCTCTAGAGCTTCCCACTCAGCTTTGAAGGCTGCTTTCGGGTCCTGAGGCATGGCCATCGCTGCACCGGACATTTGTTCTTGCATCATCTTTGATTGGTCAGCAGCTAAAAATAAATAGATAATTAAAAAAAATGCCGACCATAAACAATGCATGTACTTAGCACAGTGTAACGCATTTCAGTAATACTTTACTCTTTAAAAAAAAAAATCATCATCCCTTGTTTGGCCACTGTTGGCCATAGGCCTTAACAACCATCGTGAAATGAAAATTACAGGGTGTTATAATAATTTATTAACAAAAAAGAAATCTTCTATAAAGCTAATATAGACCAGTAATATAACAAGGACACCTACCATTATTTTCTCCTAAAACTAGTGTATATATGGTGCGTAAACCAAACACATTGAGGAAGTACCAAGATGCAGAGGACACCCAGGATGCATCAAGATATGCCAACTCCACTCCACGCTGAAGCATTGGCTTGAATCTTAGAGTCAGCGGAAACGGTACCTTGGCTGAAAAATATTTGTTTAAATGCAAAATATATCTATATACACAATTCTCTATTATTTAATAATATATTTAGTAATATATACTTGTAAGGAAACCACTGAACATCCAGTTGATCCAGCCTCCAATAACAATCATTGGCAATACATTGGTTACATTGCCTTTTAGCATGTCAGTCATCATACCAGGGTCAGTCATTGGATTCTGTGAATAAAACAATATACATGTCAGACCAAAAAAGAAGAACTTTGTGACGCAATCTACATTTATTTGCAATGATATTCAATATCAATTGTTCCTCACTGGGTTGCTGTGGTTGTGCAAAACGTAACCATCTTCTTAAATATACTAGGCTCCAAGGCCTTGGTAACATGTGTGAACTAACAATGATAAACTGTTTAAGTAATCAGAAAGTAGTCAAAGCTCTAGCAATATACATCAAGTACACACCCTTATATTATAATAAACCACTTATACATCAAACAGTGAAGGTATACCTGTGAAGCAGCGGCTCTTTTCTGTACTTTAAAATATCCAGTGTCTTCATTGTTGAACCAGTGCCGACGCATTGCGAAGGACTGCCGGGGTAAATATTTGCCATTCTCTCGCAACAGACGGGCTCTGATCATCACTTGGCTGCAAGAATTTAATAAATATTGTCGTAAAATGTTTCATTACTAGAGTTTAAACAATCTGTAATAAAAAGACTTTTTACCTGTCTTGAACTTGGAGTAATTCAATTTTCTTTTGAGATGATAAAATAATCGACACATAGTGTCTTACAATTCCAACGAGGAACGTGATAATTACAATAGGTAGAAACACCCAAAGTCGTATATTAGGGTCCAGTAGTAACTCAGTCATTTTATAAGAAACGAAGTATGATTAAACTTGTCACGATATAGAATTCAAGCTGTAATCATTCCTACTCCATAAAGGACAACTTAATTTTATCTTTTCAAAATGGGATTTCGATTTCAAAGCAATCACCAAAAATCATACTCATCAATCGATTGAAATTTGACAAAAAGAGATGACAGCTGACAGTCGTCGTATCATCAGTAGAGAATAAAATTATACAGATAAAACCAGTATCTTGTCTCCAAATTTGTTGTCTAGTATAGCCCGCCCAGGAAAATAAGAAACATCACCGTGTTGCAGCAAACCTACGAAACTAACTTCTCGCAATGACAACGGCTGTTTATTAAAAAAATGTACATTGCCGAAAAATAAATACATAACGATAAATAACGTAGAATAAGTCTAAAATAATTAATCTTATTTTTAAATGACACCAGTTTTGCACGTTTTAACGTAATATAGCAAGCATTTTGCAAAATCAATGCCACGCACCTTCAAGACAAGGAAGGATGCTACATCTCTGACCAGGCTATATAACGTCTATGTTAGAACTTAAGAAATTCTCTAGTGCGTCTGTAGTCTGTAGTTGTTTGACACGATTGACATTCATCTTGCGGTTTGTTTACCATGTTCACTAATACATTGATTTCGAAAACAAACATTATATAGATTTCACTTGTAGGATAAATCAATCTTATATTGTTCTATATTCGAACTAAAACTATTAACTAATATAGTCATTACATTTAAAATCATTGTTACTCTCTAGGATCAATATTACATTGTTTAAAGTTTCTCGGAATAAATATTCAAACTTAAAAATGCCGAGAGGAAAAACAAAACAATCGGACAACCATGACATGAAAGATATGAAATCAAAAAAAGTTGAAACATTAAAACAAGAAGCAAAAACAAAGGAAGAAAAGTATGTGAAGATAGACCTTAATAACTTTAAATTTGAAAAGAAACCAACAATAAAAATCGAGTACGAAAATGACGAGAAAACACCGACAACGGTAATTTTTAATGCTATAATTAAAAAAGCGCCATATATACATGTTTCATTTACATTCGTAAAATTGCAGGACAAAACTGGTCTATGGGAACCACCGAAATGGAGACTTTTTTTGGACAACCTAAGAGTAATGCGCTCAAATAATGATGCTCCAGTTGACTCAATGGGTTGTCATATGACTATGGATGAGAATGCACCACCTAAAGTATAATATTCACATTATATTTGTTTCATTATTTTTACAAAAAAATTTACTCATTTCTTCAGCCATTGGATCCATGATGAACATTTTTATGGGCTTAATTTACGACTTAAAAGTCTTTCATACCAACCACAATTCTTATTATGTTACAAGAAGTGTTGGATATATGTTATGTTTTTTTTGTGAATATGAAATTAACCAACAATTTGTAGGTAATAAGATATCAAACACTTATATCTCTCATGTTATCAAGTCAAACAAAGGATCAAGTCACTTTTGCTGCTATGGAGAGATTAAAAGAAAAAGGCTTGACTGTTGACAATATTCTTACAATGAGTGATGAAGAATTGGGCAAATTAATTTATCCAGTTGGATTTTGGAAGGTATGTTTTCATATTATTAATTCACTGCATTTAAAACATTTCTTATCATCAACTTATCTGGCTACTTTACTTTAATAAAAAAAAAAACTTTAGTAGCATAGAAATTTTTTAGGTTTGTAAAAAGGACAACGAACATTTATTTGAATTGTTAATAGAATATTTTTTTCAGACAAAAGTAAAATATATAAAGAAAACAACACAAACATTGAAGGATCATTATGATGGTGATATACCTAATTCAGTGGATAAACTTTGCAAGCTAACTGGAGTTGGTCCAAAAATGGCACACATTTGTATGAAAGTGGCTTGGGATAAAGTGACTGGTATTGGTTAGTATTAAATTGATTTCTATTTAGCAAAGAGAATACAACTTTTAGTTTCGTGTAATACTGCTATGGAATGTGAAGTGTATATGAAAATAAAAAACACATCACGTTTGTGTGGGATCATGACATGTGAAACATTTTTTGTCCGAAGCCAAACCCACTATAGGTTACCGAGTCACTTTACTTGATACTTTGTTTTTTTCATATAAGTATTTAGCAGATTTCTGTTAATTAACTAATATTTCTTTTACCGCTGAACATATGTTCTCTAATGCTTGTGCTAGGATATGGTTTACAGTTATAGTTGAATGGCGGGATTTGAATTCTCAACCACATGATCCGAAATCTGTACCCTTAACCATTAGGCAATTGGCTTCTTAGCTATTTAGTTTTCTTTTAAAAATAAAATATTTTTCAGGTGTAGATACACATGTTCATAGAATAAGTAACAGAATTGGTTGGGTGAAAAAGGTCACTGCCACACCAGAGGATACACGAAAATCTCTTGAATCCTGGCTGCCATTTGAATTGTGGAGTGAGGTAAATCATCTAATGGTAGGATTCGGTCAGACTATTTGCCTGCCACTCGGACCTTCTTGTGATAAATGCTTGAACAAAGACATTTGCCCGTCAAGTGGTAAATTAAAGAGATCCCCAAATAAAAAGTCTCCATTGAAAAACACAACAGGAGTAAAAGAAACCAAATCAGAACTAAATATCAAAGAAGAACCATCATCACCTGATAACCTTGAAAGTTTGACAACCAAACAAAAAGATTATAGTGTTCAAAGTTCTAATGAAAGTCAATCACAGAATATATCAACTTCCAAACATGAACCTAAAGATGAGATAATTGTGTCGTCACAAAAAGGGCAATTAAAAAGAAAGTCTCCAAGAAATAAAATAAACAATGAGCATGTCACTGCTGTAGAAGAGTCTAAGATTAATTTTAGAATAAAGAAAAAGAAATCAGATAAGGATTAATGAATATTTATGTATAATTTATAAAGTACTATTTTGTGGTGGCTGATTGGCTCTTTTAATATAGAAAAAAATGATAGTTTTAGTAGCAGAAGGGTCTATGGCATTTGAAACTATTGTGGTATTACTAAGAGACCCCTACGATTTATTAGTATTGTTAGTGTAAATGTGCCAGGGCAAGAACGGCAGCACTAAGTTTACACATGTTGTATAAATGTTGTATTACAAGCATGTGTAATTAAGTATCAGGAGTGTGTTTGTTGTTTTTTATTGAATTGTTGCAAAGTATGGATGTATGTTTTATCATTGTTTTTACTACGATCATAAGTTTTTATTTCAGTATTGAGCATGTTGATTATGAATGAAAAAAAATTAAACAAATCAGAACTTTTATTTCCCTTGCTTCTTATGACTTTTTCTCTTTGATTTATTCTTTTTTGAATCAGACTTCATCTTTGCTATATGACCTTTTTTCTGCTGTGATTTTTTCTTATTCTGTATCCTATCTAATTTACTCTTCATTTGGAAAACTTTACTCTTTTGAATCTTCTTAGTTGCCTGCCTCTTCAGCATTTGTTTTACCTCCTTTTTGGTTTTTATCTTATTGTCATTTGTTTCACTAACCTCATTTTCTGCTTCAGATGTTTCATCAACATTTTCGTCATCAGAACCCATGCCTGGCACTTTTTGTGGTAATTCTATTTTCTTTTTTGTACGAATAACTTTATTAACAGTTTCTTTTGGCTTGTTATCTCCTATGACTATATCTTTTTTTTGCAGAGTATCTGCTGACAACTCAACTATTTTTACATTAACATCGTCATCCTCATATTCTTCCTGAAGCAGCTGTTCTATATCAGGTATAGGGCGGCTTGACACCACGAGTTTTTTGTATGATTCTTTATTCTGTAATTATAACACATGTCAAATATTCACTAAACAATATATGATACAAAAAAAGTGCAATAACTTCTCTTTTTTTGATTTACAGAACCCGAAATTATTTTCTACCCTAAACGCTTTCAATAATTACTAACCTCTTGCCTTATTCGTTTCTTTTCTTCTTTCAACATTCGTTCCATTTCCTCTTTCGCCTTCTTTTTTCTTTCGAGTTTGCGTTTACGGAAACCACATAAAAAATCTCTGTAAAACAACAGGAATATTAGCTATTTTCAAATACCGCTACTAGAGAATCAAAGACCACTGTGATCAGCAAACAATTTTTGGAATTACAAAAATTTAACCATACTTTCTTTTACTTTCGTCAAAAACTAATTTAATCTTCTTCTTTTCAGTATTTTTAGATTTTCTTTTACCCATTTTCTAAAACAGTGTAAGACTAAGAAGTATAAGAATTCAAAATAAAAACAAACTCAATTCCCAAACATAACCTTTCCCTAAGAATAGGTTATGAATGATGATAGTGACATCTGTCACATTAAACTTAACCTGTAATACAGTTCATGCATTTTCATGTTAGTTTATGGTTCAAAGTACTGTAAAATTTTAAAATCCCAAGTTTTCCTCGAGATTCGTTGCTGTACGCTGGGTTTTCGAAAAAAAAAATCGTCAATAACTCATATCGTTTTACAATTTACAGACTATGTAAAACAATTTAATACTAATAACAATCGTAATACATGCATATTAGAACCTAATGTATTGTTTTTGCATTGGAACTGCAACGTGGGTTGTATCGTATGACCGAAATAAAAATATATTTTATAATTATGAAACTATTATTGAATTTATGTGATCGAAGTTTAAATTCCGCGTGCAAATTTCTGGCTGGTTTCCAACAGTTTTTAAATACTCACATTTGATTGGCGGATTCTTGGAATTACAATTTTTTTTAAGGTATCGCCCGTCCAATCAGCACGCAAGTGCACAATAAAGACGGACTCATCAGCAGCATGGCTGTCAGTATAAATTTGAAGCTTGGACGATGCGCTTCCTTTCGTCACGTTGGTTTTTTTTGTTTGTGCAATTTAACGAAAATGTTATCGTGTGTGATTTTGTGTGGCTTATAAAATGGATCGATTTAGGCGCTGTGACGTGATAACTGCCTTGTTACGCAAGGTAAGACATAGAATGTTAATCTTCGCTTTTGTAAACTAATAATAAAAAAATAAAATAGTAATGAGATAAATCTGTCTTTACATCGTGACATCGAATAAATCATTTGAAATCTTACTACGTGTAAGTGGGTGTCTTTGGTTGTCTTTAATTAACTATAGCAAGGTCACAATTAGAGGGAGGCAGCGAGTGGCAAATGGCAATGCATTTAATTGAAATAATCAATACTATCATGTCGCACGGCCATATGTTACCCGAGTGAACGGTTCTTGTTACATATTACCGTTATTATACATTTTATTTACAAAGCCTAGCCTAATGTAAACTTACGCTTGAATCCGTAAACGTATGCATAAAACTCGGAGAAGTGGAAACGCGAAAATATATCGCTTGTATATTTTGACTTTTGACATTGGAAACCTGATAAGTACAAGAGAAATCCCTTCGATTCAATTTGATTATAATGTTATATTAAAGTGTATTATCAATATTAAGAGTTCATTTTACTATATTTCATCTGGACATTCTAATGCATGGAATAAATAATGGAATATTTGTATTTTTTCGTAAATAGGAACATATTCTAAAAAAATCCAGATAGTATTGCAATTTGAGTACTTAAAATACCTAACAATTAACTGTAATCCATTACATTGTCATTGTTCTAAGCCAATTGCTTGAACAATTAATTTATTTACAGTTGTACAATTTACTCAATGCTTTTGTCCTAATTAGTTTTCGCTCGCGACTTTGTCCGCGCAGAATTAAAAAAAAAATGTAAGTAATAGGTTATGTGTTAGTCTATACTATGGACTATGGATGTTATAAATTCCTACAAGATTAGTTTAGGTCTTCTACAGATACATAATAATAAATATTCACACCTTTAAACTTTTGCTTTTATAAGGTTATTAAGATACCCACATATCAATAAGAAGTTAAAATATATGTAAATTACTCCAATTGTATGTTTTAAAGTTACCCACATTGTGATAAAGCATTAAGATATATAAAAAGGGGAGACAAATATCTACAGTATACAAAATAGGAACTTATTTATTACAAGAGTAATATAAAAAAATATATATACACTAAGGTATATGTGGATGTAGATTCATACATCTAAACATAAGGACCTAACAACTATGAGTGGCAACAGTTTGAGTAAATATATGAACTTTCATTGATGTCCTATAATATTGATGTCCATGGGTACCGGGCTTTAATCAGGTGACCAGCTTTACCTTCTTCTGTAAAAAATAGGTAAATGAACATTCTTTTTTTTTATATAGTAGAATATAATATAGAAGTAAAGGGGATACTGCCTTTATGGCAGAGATGTGAAACAAAAATACTAAGACTTCACCCAAGTAAGTATTTTGCTTACACAACATATCAATCATATTGCTTACATGGAATACTTTATATTTTCAGTTAACCTGCTTACGATTTCATACAAAATGCATTTTGTTTACATCAATAATGTAGTTTTTCTGTTTTGTTATCTTGTTCATTGCGGAGCAATTTAATAACCGAGCTGCTGCAGGGAATAGGATATTCTAGTACCTAAGATGAATACAGACTTCATAATAGTCATTATATGTTAATGTCTGGTTTCCTTAATGCCATAAACACCACAGAGGATTAACTCTATGGTATGACTATGGAACTCGCATAGTTAAACATGCCTGTTCATGACACATAGCCAGTAATACGACTTAGGTTATAGTGTTGTACTGATGTCTCTGCTTTACTTATTTCAATTGTCAATTTTATCCAAATGACAGATTCATATGGGCAGTGACCTGTTGTGTCGCAAATTGCATTGAACACAGTGCAGTGTGGGTGTTCTCCGTTGGACGTGCCGATTGCTAGCGCGAGAACCAGGGCGCTAGATCCTGAATAAATGTTGACGACCGATTATGACACTTCACTAGGCTACTATGTTACTATATAGTGTATGTAATAGTGTGGTATTAAAAACTTGTTGCCTCTGTTCTGTAGAGATTAAAAGGATCGGAGATGTTTTAATACAAGTTTTTTGACAGTGAGAACCAACACTTAAAAATCAATCAAGTGTTTGATTAACAATAAAATAAATTGTCGTCAGTCCAGTTTTGATGTCAGTAGTATAAAATAGACTAAGCTTCGGTATTTCCGCCGCTCGTTTGCGCCCTACTCATTAAAATTTTGTTCAATTCTTATTGTTTTTTTTCCCAATATGAGTGTATTTTATACCGAATCTTTCCTCGTTCCTATCTTCTGCACTTTGACATTTATAAGGTAGACATTTTAGTTCTGCGCATTTAAAACATCGAGATGATGATCACGTGAAAATATAAATTAAAGGTATCAAGAGCTTAAATAACAAATAACTACGACCCAATCGTCCTAATGTTTGTAAACCTAAAGATTTCAAAAAATTGATCGCATGCTCTATATACTTTGATAATATTTTACATTTATTCCATCCGAAGTAGATTAATAATTTTAAAAATGTGGGTTCAACACTCGTCAGTGGCCCACGACGGGCCACCGTTATCAGTCTTTTCTCTATTATGTTAGTCCAAAAGTTTACGTAAACATGTTGAGTGGCTGTATTGCCTTAGTTTAAAGTTCGTACATTTAAGTGCAATTAAAAAAAATAAACGCTCATAGATTTCATTTGAAGCTGGACACCGGCGAAAGTGTTCTTATTATGACAAAAAAATATATATTGTCACGGTTTAGTGTGTTTATCATACTGCATGTATGATAACACGCTGACCCTTAAAATTGACAGATTCGGAGTAGACTATTGGCAAGTAAATGCTTTACAACTATCGTAACAGGATATGAATTTTGTTTTCGACATGTTTATGAAATAATGTTACGATTAAGTATTTTAAGTTATCAAGTTAAACTTATCATAATCAAAATGATACAATGAGGAGGGATTACATCTATGATCACTACAAACTGTTGTACGTAACTTTATCAGAATTAAATTAAAAGAATTCGCCTAAACTTTCCTCTAAAATGTTACTTTTCAATAAAAGTACACTGAAAATTGAGAAAAAACGCAGACTTGCAGACGGACGGACAATTTTAATTGTAATAAGTAACGTAATTGCAAGCATTATGAATAAATAACTTTGTTAATAAATACTGACGCCTCTTTTTTATTGATTATAGATAGTCAAGAAAATACGAAAATAAAATCGTAGTAATAGAAATTTAACATGAATTTTATTTTGAGTACATACCGAACCCAATCTTTGTAGGAGGGAGGCTTACGCCCAGCAGTGGGCGACATGTGGCTGATATGATGATGATGAACAAACCAAAAACTTGTCATGCAAGTTTAAAAACAATTTTTTAGTTTGTAATTTTATAGAACTCGATGTAGTGTAAGCAGTAAATAGAAACGTTATCGCCAGCGCCAGCGCCAGCCTGTGCTAATCTATGTTACCTACGCCGTCTAGTTGACGATTTATTCCTTTAAAAATATTGATTTTCACAATGATTTTTAAATCCAGGTTACGATACGGATATGAATGAAACGTGCTTATAACTTCAATTGTATTCCAGTAATACTGTGAGCGATGGACGTCTGGAGTGTCTGACCTTTCTCTTCTCCTGCCCTTTTCTTTACGAGTGGTCGGCGTAGTATGTTCTCCATACGACTCTATCAGCTGTCACACCAAATACACACCCTTGACGAATGTTCCTTTCATACAGTCCAGCTAAACCTTCAGTCTTCAACCTTTGCAGCCATCCTCATTCAATCTCATTATACTACTTATAAAAACGGCTTAACTCACGTGTCAATCGATCTTGGTACCGACTAGTTTCGACCCCACCGGGGGTCTTTCAGGGTGAGTGCGATTGGTACTATAGCGCGTTTCTCATTACCTCATTACGTTCTAATACATAAATTATTATTATTCTACATAAAGGTTAGAATGTTAGGTACACGTATAGTTCGCTTGTCATAATGACTATGTTTAATGTACGCAAATAGATTACTTCGTTGGACAATATCGTATTACGTTGACTTGCATATCTGGAGTAAGATAGGGCTCAAGTTTCACAAAATACCTTGATGTCAATGAATTCTTTAAACAACATTCCGACTCGGGGTCATCTGCTACACACAACCCTCACACCGCGTCCTCGGATGTTCCGGTACGCCTAAAATTGTGTTATACACTCGTATGATGTTCCGAGCGGTCAAGATATGATCCTCTATAAAATGAAATGTTGTTAAACATATGTTTTTAGACGTATAGTGATAGCCCTTGTATTTCGTATCGGCAACACTCTTTATATATTTCTGTCCACACGCTTTAAATATTCAGAAAGGCCCCTGACGGATTTAAAACGAAATTGCCGTCATCAGGTAATTAGACGTGGAGAGTAAGCTGTTCTTAGTATTATTTAAAAAAATATATTTTTTCTCTTTTGTTTCAGTGCAAATAGTTAAAGGAAAAATAGGTTGGTGGTTGCGATTGCAGCATGACGTCAAGGTATGTTTCACAATAGGTTTGTTTATGGTATTATTTGCTAAATTGAAAATCAGTACTAAATAGCTCATGTATTTCATTGCAATTAGTCATTGCCAAATACATTGATTTTTTTGGTATGGCGAAATGTATATAAAATTTGATGTCATCTGATACACTTTTTATCTAGTCATGTCTTTTTATATTGTCATATTTAAAATATTATTGTAACACGTCGTGTCATTCGAAATTTACTAATTCTAAAAAATTCTCGAGTTTCAACGCTTATATTTGTACTGAGAAATTATATCCGTAGTATTCAACGATCATCTGGCGATTTACAAAAATAGAATTTAATTACACCCGTACATGGCTTTCGAGTTGGCACGTCGGGCAAAAGAGTACTTGTTCCCGACGTGCCAAATAAAATAGACACTGTACCTCTTTGACGTCATCTTCGCTCGACATCCACAACCTTCGTCGACCCCAAATCGTACGGTTATTGGAACTTGGCCAACTATAGCCAAGTAATAGTGTAATGTTTATATAAATATGTCCAAGATTAAAGTGCTCGTAAGAAGATCAAAAGGCATCGCAGCAGCGGTTCAATACAAAATGTGAACATAGCATGCTTATAGTTCTGACATTATAGTGAAGCCGAGATAAAGTAGAGGATCAGAATTACATCAATTTGCCTAATATTGCATAATAACTTCTACCACGCCTTTGCATTTAACGCAGTCACGAACCTTAGCGTCTATCAATTTTTTTTTTACTTCAATAAAAACTGTTTATAAAAACTGGGATAATAATCCTAATAGTATTTAAAACACGTTCGATTACCGAGCTCAGAATAGCTCATTGATTTCTCAAACAGTTAAACAACAGTAAGGGATATGTTCTGTGACGCAGACTCGACCGTCTGTTCGTGCTGCTGGAGGCGGGCGCGGGCGCGGCGACGCGGCGGGCGGCTGCCCGCCAGCTGGGCGAGGTGCAGAAGGCGCACCCTGAGGAGTTGCACCGGCTGCTCGGCCGCCTCATGAAGTACCTGCGCTCGCCAGCCTGGGAGACGAGGATCGCTGCCGCACAGGTACAATATGCACAAACAATGGTTGCCTGGGGAATGATAACACAAAAGTAATGACAGCCACACCAGCTCTGCACAGCATTTTATTGGACATAGCAATGTTTTTGTGTCGGGACTGAAATGTACCGAGGGATATTTTCTTAAACAGACATTGTGATATTGATATGATTTCAGAATAGTGTAATTACTTTTTAATTTAAAATTCAAAAACTAAGCCCAGGTGGAAAGGTTTCATGTTTAATTGTTTCTATGTAAGAACTTTTTATCCAGTAATTACATTTTGTAATTCGAACGTTATAAGCACTTTCTTGACATAGGTACATCGAGTACCCACAGAAGGCGGTGTCATATACTTAAATATGTGTATGGATGAATAATTTTTAAATGTTAATTAAGCAACAAGAATGTGGTTAGCTTTATTGTGAAACTTGGCTCGTGCTGGGCATATATCATGATATGACGTTACACTTTCGTGTTTCGTGCCGAAATGTACTCAAAGCTTTTTGATTTCAATTTAACATAGTTATATTTGGTTGTGTGTATAAATTACAGTATTCTCTTTACGCTCAATTATTTCGGCAAAAGGTGAAAGCAAGATGCCACCTTTGATAACGTTACGTGTTTGTTTCGAATTTATTAAATACAACCGGTCTTCGCTGGATGTGTACATTAAAAAAAAAAGGTCCATTAACATAGGCCTTCGTATTCGTGAAGAATCAACACAGTAATAGCTTCAAGACCCCAATCTTATGTTTTATTTTACAGTCGCATTTAACGTTTTGATTTTAAACCTACGATAAGCGGTATCGTGACTCGTGACTTGTAAAATTTCTAGTTAAATTTAGTACACGTAATGAATTCCTTCTTTCTGTTCCCTGCAGGCAGTCGAAGCGATACTCTCGAATGTTCCAGAATGGCATCCCACGCAAAGCAACGTAAAAAAAGGTAATATTTTCATACTTCTTAGCAGTTACCGATTTGCTCTAACGGCCAGGAGGCCATGCCCTAGGGCGACCACATATTAGAAGCGAGTAATCGTCACAAAAAAATTACCAATCACATAAGAAATAATTCAAAGTACGTAAATATTCTGGCCAGGGACTACCAAGGTACAAATCCGCTACTGCTTCTTAGAAAAAGTTTTCTGGCTCTATGGGCAAGAATGTAACTGAAGTAGCCTTTTTGTCATGTCATGTGTCATTTTTAATCTCATATTTTTCTGATGGAACCACGGGGACAGCATCAATATATCAGTTATGGTCCCATTTGTTACAAAATTGAAGTTTGAGTCATTTTAAAGGACATTTTTGTGATGTACGTTTTATATTTCTCACGAGTTAGCATAGTCACGTTTGTTTATGAATACGTACTGATAAATATTTGCAGTTAGTTTTTTTTAATGTTTTCTTGGCTATCAGTTAGTCTGTTATGACGGTGTACAAGTAGATTGATTAGGCAGGAATTTTAGCGTGTAACTTTCAACGTTATCAATTAATGTTAATTGATCCTAGTAAAGCAATTTAATCATTATGTGAAAACCATTAAAATGATGAGGAGTGCCCACTTTCTTTAATGGTGTACTGTGTGTGCAATCAATTAGTTGGCTCGTCTACGCGCAGTTTACGAGCCAATTTTTCCAATCAACTTAGTGCTGATTGTCGTAATCGGTTACTTGCCAGCAACACAAATCATTTCTAGCATTTTCATAAATTGAATATATGCAAGAACCTTATTGTTTGTTTGTTAATTAATACAGATACAAACTTGTTTGATTAGAGAAAGCCCACTAATAATGTAAGGCATTCAAGGAACTGAAGTACGTATGCGTTGAGACAGATTAAAATTTCATTGAATGGGATCCCTAAAAAACGTAATGGTTTCGTTCATGTCGAAGTCTATAGCATTGCTAATAAAACTAAGGCTGTATACGTGCGACTGTAAAAGCATGAAACGCTGCCAATCTTAAAATCATTTAATGTATTATTTGAATAAGAATTAAAATGAAATGAATTGTTATAAATGTTCGAATTAAATTTAAATGAGATTTTTTTTTGGTAAAAGAAACGTAACGCTTGACTACGATCTCACCTTATAAGTGTTGATGTGGTAGAAAGATGGTAAACGCTAATTTAGAAATTGCCTAATCGCTCTACTTTAATGTAAGCTAAAGTACCGTGTAAGTTATGAACGAATAAAATGATGCCGGCAACATTCGGACGTACCGGAATTCGTGAATTTACAGTAACATACAATGTAATAAAATATTGTTGTTATATAAGAACTGGCATGTATGACGGCTTCGTCACGATTACACAATAAAAACTCATCGGTACATAGGTTGTCAAATATATCGAAGGCTCGGAACATCGCATGAGTGCGCAAAATGTTAGGTGTTGCGTAAAAGAAGTGCGCAGCGCAGATGACCTTGAGCCAGCAAGGTATTTGACAACATAGTACATACTAAGCAATATAATTTTATAAGATTATCTTATGTTCAAATATAGTACATAAGCTAATTAACTTTTACTTAACTATTTCAAATGATATACTAAATAGAAATGTACGATTTCTCGTATAAACAAGTAACAAATATTTATTTTTCAATGTAATAAATTGCACATTGTTTTAATAAATTGTGTCTTGAGTTAGCGTTGACTAGAATAATCAATTTGCTTCCGCCCACACAGCGTAATCATCATTACGCTGGTATTTTATATATGTATGTATCTATCTATTGCATTGATATCTCGATTACACTTAACTGGCCGGTTGTGACTTTAGTCTTTTTATAAAGGTTGAATATTTCTTTTTTTTATTTTATTAAAGACAATATTTGTTAAACTGTAAGGTTTCACTGTCAAAACGCATATAGAGTAGACTTATACGCAATACAAAATCTTGTCGTTCATACAAGTCTATCGATAGTCACTTATAAGTCATTTGTGTTTTTCAGAAGAGAAAATGGAGTCGGAAGAGGTTGGTCTGCTCCGCTGCGAGACGTTCGACATAGAACGGGTGTTGCAGAATGGAGCGCACCTAATGGGCTCCGAAGGTCATGAGTACGACCTTGAAGAAGTTGCTCTCTCAGCTGGAGGTGAGATGCTTGCATACTGCATCCGCAATAATATTACAAGGGTGGCAGGAGTGTTCTGAGTTGTATTGACAAAGGATGTTTCGCCGTGCTTGGTTAGCGGGGGCATCGCCAGGACCTAAAATTTACCTTCATTTATTGTATTAAAATCATTTAGTATGTTCCCTATTTATTTAATAGATTACGACGTTAATTTCAGATATGAAGGAACGGTTGGCTAAACAAAGACAGCAATTAAACACCCGTCTCGGGCTCGACGTGGCGTCCAAGCTGGGAGTGGACCTCTCCTCGGTGTATACCAATGAAGATCTCTGTCCTGTAAAGATACAAGTCAAACCTGAGCCTCCGAGAGTAAGTCGAGAACATTTGTTAATTTAAACAACAAATGATTTCGAAAATACATTGTAATCTTAAGGGGTCTCTTCAACTAAATTTGGAATTGTAGACTGTGAAAATTCTTAAGTAACCATTGTAGGTCTATGAGTGTCACAGTAACGTAACCTATGTATTCCAGCGGCCAGTACAAGAATTGGTGCCGACAGCAACAAAGCCGCTAAGTTCGCGCGAGATAAACGTAGCGAAGCGGCGAGCACGCGCCGCCTACAGCAAGCAGAAGTCGCGCGACTGCGACACGGAGGGACACTCCGCCGCATCTACTCAGCCTACGCCCTCACTCTCGCTGTCCCTAGAGCCAGATAGGAAGAAGATTAAACTGGAACCAGTCGAAGACTTTATTGGTATATTTTTTTTAGGAATAAGGGTGTTGTGGAAAATTACCAAGGGAAACCTCATGTGATATAAACCTGTTTAGCGAAAATGAGTGAATTTTCAAAGATTTGTGACATCCCTATATCCTAAACGGAATAAGTTATATTAAGGGCGAGGTATAGTTAGTCAGATTTATTTTTAAATACACTGTTAATTATAAGTTTATAAAGTTTGTTTATCTTGCAGTGGACAGTGAGGCGGCGGTGCCAGACGGCTTGGGCGTATGGGGTCCATCGACGCGGTGGCCGCTGGAAGGCTGGTGCGCAGCGCTGCAGGCGCAGCTTTTTCATGGCGCTTGGGAGGCGCGTCACGGCGCCGCCAGCGCGCTGAGAGAACTGCTGCGCGCGCGAATCAGTGCCAGCGCCGCCAGGCACACCGCTGCCACTGAACAACAGGTTAGCACTTCCTTATGGATTTGCTCAAGTTTTTTTTTTATCTCAAAACCAGCCGATTTAATACTACTGCATTAATTATCTTAAAAACGATCACTGAAAAAGTGATAGGAAATAAAATATTTGGTTTTCATAGATGGAGGACGCTCATCAAGAATGGTTAGAGGACATGGCACTGAGATTGCTGTGTGTGCTGGCGCTTGATCGGTTTGGAGACTTTGTGTCCGACCAGGTGAGTGTGAAGTCGACAATATTTATATAAAATGTTTTTATTACATGTAATGTGGAAATTGGTGACGTAAAATTATCCCTCTAAGTAATCGGCACCTGGTTTGCAGGTGGTGGCGCCCGTGCGGGAGACGTGCGCGCAGACGCTGGGCGTGGCACTAGCGCAGCTGCGCGAGGCGCGCGTGCGTCTAGTAGCGGACGCGCTGGCCACGCTGGCACGCCAGCCGCAGTGGGAGGCGCGGCACGGCGCACTGCTGGCCTTCAAGTATCTGCTCGCCGCCAGGCAGGTACGTTAGAAATGATCTTCCGCCGAGACAAATTAATAGCTTGATGGCATATTTTTGTTACCAAAATGTACTCTTTTGTGAATATAATTCTTACACTGTAATTTTTTAAATCACATTGTAAATAAAAGTTTATTAAAATTTCCAGGAGGTAGCGTGCGCAGCGGGAGCTTTAGAACACCTCGTGACTGCTCTGGAAGACGTGGCAGAGGATGTAGCGGGCGTGGCGGCGGGCGCGCTTGCCCCCGCGGCCTCCGCGCTCGCCGCTGCCCGCCCGCACGCGCTGCCCGCGGTGGCGGCGCGACTTTGGCAGTTACTGAGGGACCAAGACGATCTCGCCGCACCAGCTAACGCGTACATGGCGCTGCTGGCAGCGTTGTGCGCCTTGCCTCAAGCCGCTAAACATTTGCAGTCAGTATTTGGTTTTTACGGTAACTTATTGAAGCAATGGAAATTTTAATAACTTTAACGATATGTTTCATAAATTTATAAACCATGATAGTGACTATCCAATACACGTGTTACAGCCCCATCGATCTAGCAGATGTGCTGCCTCGCCTCTGGCCGTACCTCGACCACTCCACAAGTTCAGTCCGCAAGGCGACTCTACAGACACTGCGCACGCTCACACGACCTCTGGTGACCACAGACGAAACTAAGACTAACGGTAACGGCGACACCACAGCTGCAGAAGTCAAAGAGAACGGCACAGGCAGAGATGACAGTGGGCTGCTGACGTGGACCCCGGAGTTGTTGCAGAACGCCATGCGACACGTCTACCAAAGAGTACTGTTTGAACACGTTCATGAGATACAGGAAGTCGCTTTGCAGGTTGGTATTCATTTCTATTATAATTATAATGTTTGTGAGATGTTTTATGATCGAAAATTCTTTTGACGATAGGTCTGATTTTTTACTTTTGGGAAATTCAATAAAATTAAAAATTGTTTAATATAGATTATTGGCCTCGACTTTTAGCGATTATACTCATTTTAAAACCCGTAAAATTAAATTGAACAAGCATAATACGTATATTATCAGGTATGGGACAATTTACTAAAACACGCGGCACTAGAGGTGACTCTGGTGGCAGCGTGCCCCATGCTGGCCACGTGGATGTGCCTCGCCATGCAGCCGCCGCGGCTACCCGTTGATCCCTCGCTACTCCTCTACACGCCACATAAGGTGACACAGCTATGCTTTTTATACTCGGAGTCTGTAAACGTTCACTAAAACTCCTTATTGTACATTTATATGTAAAATCCAAACTCATGCAAAAGCCTTAAATGATAACAATATAAATTCTATTAATTTCCTTGTTCTCTGTTGGCATATTAAAGACTCATTTTCAATATGTTAAGATTTTTTTGTTAAATATTACTAATATTGGTCATTTTACTTCAGGAACGTCGCACGCGCACGACCTCTCTACAGTCCGAGCAAGTTCCACCGGAGGTGCGTCCCACGCAGAAGTGGTTCATCGGCGGCAGCGAGTCGCAACCCGCCGCCGCACGCGACCGCAACGTGACGCGCGCGCGTTGCCTCGCCGCTGACATACTGGGTAACAAGTCTTATAGTGAACGATTAATATGCAGTTGACTATGAGCTGTTCTTTCTACCAATTAATACCAAAATTGTATTGTTTCAGGACATTTGTCGTGCTACCTCGTGCAGCCGGCGCCCGGCATAGAATATAAATCAGAAGACGAAAGCCCAATATATTGCTACGTCAAGGTCAGGCATTCAAAATGATGAAAATAGTCTTGCCGAATGTTATGTTAGATTTATTAATATAGATGTTGTGTATGTATGTCAGGTGATGATAGTGTACCTGCGGTCGGGCAGTGCGCTGCAGCGGCTGGTGGCCGGGCTGGTGGTGTCGGCGTGGGCGCGCTGCACGCGTCGGCACAGCCTTTACCCCCCGCATGTGCCGCACAATGGAGTCAACGGCGATAAGGTATTGTTAGAAGTAGTATAACTTTACTTATTAAGTCCTTAATTTTAGTAAATAAGATTTAAAATGTTTTCTTTTTTATTATAATATTAAACCATAGAAATGTGATATATATTTCTAAATAAGTTATAAATATTTTTCAGAACGCAGATGATAGTGAGCAGAAAAATATATCGTCTCTCGCGCCGGAGTTACTGACGAGTACGCTGCACGCGGCGCTCAACCAGGCCCTCTATTACGACGAAGTCGCGCTTAATTGTAATCGGTAAGTATACCTTCTTATCGTGTCTTTCCACTGCCGAAACATTCATAAAAATGTGCATGGTTGTACTTTGTTATTGCCATTATAATGATATTTATCACATTTGAAATAAAGAAGAAAACGTCTCTAAAGCCGTCTAATTTGCAAATGTGCCATCTCGTAGTATTAAAGGTGAAAATTAACATATTATAAATAAACTTGTTAAATGTTATTTATTCGGTTTACAATTTTTAATACAATGTTATTAATGTAATTTCAGTATACTCCAAGAGGCTCGCGACCTCCTGGCCATGATGAAGCACTACAAGCTGGCCGTAGACGGCGATGAATTCAATAACATACTGCGACTAGAACAGGTATTGTATATTTCAAATTATTGTCAGCTCTGAACATCGTACGAATGAATAGTTGGTCTTCCCGAGTCTAGCTGGGGCAGGTTAAGTTAACATTTTGTAGTATACTGAATGGTATATCACTGGTGTGTGCAGGTGGTCTACATGTGCAACGTGACGCAGCCGATGGTGGCGGGGCTGAAACTGAAGCGCGTACTGCAGACGCTGGAGGAGCGACGCGCCAGTCTGCTGACCGCTGCAAACCAGTGCGCACTCGACCAGGCCACATTTAATGTCTCGTAAGTTGATTTATGTTTCTAACAGTATGCATGCAAATTGTGAAATTTAAAATCAATATGAAGTAGTGTGGAAAATTAATTTCATATTTAGAATTCAAAATATAAAAAATGATATTGTTTAAAAATTCTACATATAACTGTATGTTTTCAGAGTACAAGCAGCGCTGGCCGGGGCGTGTGCCAACCTGCACTCCCTCCCGGAGAGGCTGAACCCTGTTGTGCGGCCGCTGATGGAGAGCATCAAGAAGGAGGCCTCTGAAGAACTGCAGACGCACTCCGCGGACACGCTTGCTGAACTGCTCGCGCAGCTCGTCGATAGAGACCCTTGTCCTAATAATAAAGTGCTTGTCAACCTGAAGGCCTTTCTTAGGTTAGTTTTCTTTTTAGATGTCACTGTTTATTGTGAATTTGTAAAGTTAGATAAATAAATACATTATATTTTGTTTGCAAAACATAAGTTTACGGCAGGTTAAAATCTGTGACATTAAAAATTCGTTTAGTTAATTAAACAGTAGTAAGTAAAAAGTCGTATTTCAATTAAGCTGCTAGTTATTTTCTGTAGAATTATAAGTGTTCAAGCAAATTTTATGTATTCTCGCAGCAAAGCCATATAATAAAAGAAGAAATTAATTAATAAAAAAATACGTATAAACGTCAGATCGTCTCTAGTCTTTTGCATGCCCCGTTTTACAATGTCCGTACTTTTACTATATTTTCCGTTTCAAGCTTGTATTTCATTTTAAATAGTTTTCCAAGTCAGTTTTAAGTAATAACAAGCCGATACGACATACCATAATTTTATTTGTAAAGTGCTAATAAAAGTATGTTTGAATTTCGTTACAGATGCGACCCGGAGTTCACGCCGCGTATATCGCTGGAGGTGGCCGACGAGGGGGACTCTGGCAGCGGCGACAGCGGCTCAGAGACCAAGAGAGATGTGCAATCACCTTACACAACGCGTTAGTATTTTTGGTTACTATAGACTGTATTGACACTTGTATTAATATATATTGTTGTCTCTGTTTTGCCAAAGAGAGTGTTAGGGATGGCAAGATGTATGATCACAAATATGACTACAGTGGAGTTTAAAAACAACCAATAAGCATGAAAGGAAGCAAAACAGTTTTCTCATTGATAATGTTTAAGCTCCGCCCTAGATGGCGCTGTCGTTAGATATTATTAATTCTATTTTGGAAAGGTATAGTTAATATTCTTTTGGTTTATGTTAACAATTACTATTATTTTGCAGTGGACAAATATAAAGGTATACTGACACTGAGGGAGCAGCAGCGCTGTGCGGAGAGGAGCGCACCGCGCCGCGGTCGGCCGCCCGCCGCCGCCACCATCGCAGCCGCGGCCGCCGCGCACGACCTCACCATCGACACGCTCTTCCCGCAGGAAGATGAGGTAAATTTATATAGGCAGTAAACAACTATTGTAGATTACAAAACATACTCCATTTGTTACACGATACAGTACTTGTAATGACATTTACATTACCCATCTCTTACCAACATGCGGACAATGTCAAAGACGAATAGTGCACGCTAAATCCATACAACTAATTAGATTAAATCTTATTTTGCAGGCTCGTAAACTATTGAGGATACAGAGACGTGGAGCGACACTGGCACTGACCAGCCTCACCAAGCACTTCGGCGACCAGCTGCCGGAGAAACTGCCTAAACTGTGGGAGTTCATCACAGAGCCATTTGCTAAAGTTATGACTGATGCAGGTATGTGTGTGTTATATGAATAGTTTATTGTTTTTTGTCATAAATCTTTCGAATGTTGCGACAGAAGGAGAAATACAAAGATTTTTTTTTCTTTTAGTGATTTCGGCAGTATGACTAAAAATATTGTTAACTGTTGATTCGCAGAGCTGGTGGCGCAGGAGCCGGAGGCGGCAGAGGAGCTGATCTCGCGGCTGCAGGTGGTGGAGGCGGTTGGTGCGCGCGTGGACCAGAAGCTGTGGCCGCAACTGCTAGCCGGCGCGCGCGCGTGCGCAGCGCTCTGCCGCGCCCTCTACACAGCGCTGCGCCACATGGCGGCGCGCGCGCTCGCCGCACTAGCCGCCAGGGACCCGCACGCGGTCATGCAGGAACTAGTCCACGAGGTCTGTTTTAAAAACACGTACGCTTAAGTTATGAAGTTATTTTTAAAAATTACTGACAAATTGACTTTATGAAGCGAGATTGATTATTAATCACCTTTCTTTTTTTTAAATAACTAACTTCCTTAATCTACTGGGTATCAAATCAAAAATATTTTGTTTGCATATTGTTTAGCTGATTGCTGCGTTAGATGACGTGCGTAACGACCGCGTTCGGTGCGGTGCGGCGGAGACGCTCGCGCGGCTGGTGGACGCGCTTCAGCTGCACGTCGTGCCGTACATCGTGCTGCTTGTCGTGCCATTACTAGGTCTGTAGTTTTCCAAAGATTTATGCCATGATAAACTGCTTACTCAAGCAGTCCTATAATGTTACTATTAGTGCGGCAGATAGTATTCATTTCGGTAGATATTTATAGTTTTTTGTTTTCTAGGGCGTATGAGCGACCACTGCGAGGCAGTGCGCACGATGTCAACACGATGCTTCGCGACGCTCATCCAGCTGATGCCGCTAGATGGCGCCGTGCCCGAGCCCGCCGGCCTTAGCGCAGAGATGCGCGCGCGCAGGAAGCGAGATAAAGACTTCCTAGAACAACTGTTCAACCCTAAATCTATTAAAGATTACAAGATACCAGTGCCGGTTTCCGCTGAATTGAGGAGTTATCAACAAGTTGGTATTATTTGTAAAAATATTGAAGTTTTGTAAACACTGATCGCAATAATGCTTCGTTATTAAAAGATATTTCATGTTGACACAAATATGTATGTATTGATATAAACCATCGATATGTTTGTAGGTATGTTATATATAGATACATACATTTCACAATTTTTAGGCGGGTGTGAACTGGCTACGTTTTCTGTACGAGTACGGCTTGCACGGCGTGCTGTGCGACGACATGGGCCTCGGCAAGACGATACAGTCGATAGTGGTGGTGGCTGGCTCGCACTGGGAACGCGGCCAGCAGCGCCGCGACCGGCTGCCCTCGCTCGTCGTCTGCCCGCCCACACTCACAGGTAAACACTGAAACTCTGCGCTGCTTCGTTTT
Organism: Papilio gigon; assembly: GCA_027563995.1. NCBI lineage: Eukaryota > Metazoa > Arthropoda > Insecta > Lepidoptera > Papilionidae > Papilio > Papilio gigon. Next base: position 1,266,357 of record JAODUI010000002.1, on the reverse strand, counting down.
GATACTATGGTAATACATGCTTAAACATAAACCGTAACATGAGGGCCGAGGTTATTAGCATTAATTTACGATATAGTACTTGAAATTTACTTACTTTCTTAGGAGCGTCGGTAGCGCAGTTAAACGCTTGACTGGACGAAATTCAAAGATATGTGAAGTCAACCAACACGCACCAGTGCGTGTTGGTTGCTAGCATTGATTATGGCCTAGTCACCACTAATAATAGGGAAGGCACCGAGCCCCTAAGTGGGAACGTACAGTGAGCTGATGATGATGTTACTTGATTCCTGCTGTATTTATGGCATAAAAATCTAGCTTAAATCTATATATATTATGTATTACGGTGTTGCAGGTCATTGGGTGTTCGAGGTGAACAAATTCATAGACAGCAAGTACCTGCGGCCGTTGCAGTACGTGGGCCCGCCCACCGAGCGGGAGCGCCTGCGGACGCTCGCACGTGCGGACAGATATAACCTCATCGTCGCCTCCTACGACATCGTGCGCAAAGATATCGACTTCTTCAGCACTATCAAGTGAGCATAACATATTTAACAAAATAGCGTATTTCTTGAAACACGGAAAACGCATTATTACTCGTCTAGTCTGCTGAATTTTACAATAACATTGATGTATATAACCTTGACAAATTTGAGTAACAAACTAATTATGTTTACATCTTTACAGATGGAATTACTGTATTCTTGACGAAGGTCATGTTATCAAGAATGGAAAAACCAAAGCATTCAAGGCGATTAAACAAATAGTCGCCAATCATAGGCTCATACTCTCCGGGACACCTATACAGGTAAATATATACATTTTTTTTAATTTCCTTACCATTTATGAATTTGCGTAGTATTTAATGACATCGTACATTGCATTACAGAACAATGTGCTGGAACTGTGGTCGCTGTTCGACTTCCTGATGCCGGGCCTGCTAGGCACGGAGCGGCAGTTCACAGCGCGCTACTCGCGGCCTATACTCGCTGCTCGCGATGCCAAGGCCACACCGCACCAGCTGCAGGCTGGCGCGCTCGCTTGCGAGGCACTGCATCGACAGGTGACTATTAACCTAACTATTATCTAACTATTTACTGCTACATAAGTACCAATAACAGCACCCGTTGAAAGGTTAGATGCCAATAGGTTTCTTTTACTTAAAAACCACTTATTTTTTTTTAATTCGATTTTTTTTCGGTTTCGGCAATTGCACTTCGTGTCTGTTTGTAGGTGTTACCGTTTTTGCTGCGTCGTGTGAAGGAGGATGTACTGCGCGAACTGCCGCCGAAGATAACGCAGGACTACTACTGCGAGCTGAGCCCGCTGCAGCGCCGGCTGTACGAGCACTTCGCGCGCGACCACGCCCCGCAACACGCGCTCGCGCATTCGCAGACACACGTCTTCCAAGTATACTACAATTATATAAAAGAACATTAAAAAAAAATATATTCTTCCGATATCTTTAACCAACAAAACATAATTATTCATTGCAGGCTCTACACTACCTTCAGAACGTGTGCAATCATCCGAAGCTGGTGCTGACAGCGGAGCACCCGGAGGGGCGCGTATTGCTTCCGAACTCGCCGCGCAGCGCTCCTCGCTCGATGACATACATCATTCTGCCAAACTGCCAGCACTCAAGTAACTAGATAACTTTCTATAAGACTTTAATTTCTCATTCCAACATTCAATGTATATATAGGGTCAGGATCAGACATCGTTGGTCCAGCGTGTACACCGGGCGACTGTCGCTGACGGAATGCCTCTTCCACCGTCCAACTTCTCCTTTTATACTGTTTGGTGGTGGTGGTGTGGTTGGTGACGTCACTCCCGTTGTTTACAAATTTTGACAGACGCCGTCATATACATATGTTTCTAAATTGTTTTTATTTGACTAGGCAACTGTTACTGGATTGCGGGATCGGCACTGGTGCGTCAGACGCGGAGAACGGCGCGGTGGTGTCGCAGCACCGTGCACTGGTGTTTTGCCAGCTGAAGAAGATGCTGGACATCGTGGAGCAGGACCTGCTACGCGCGCACCTACCCACCGTCACGCACCTGCGCCTCGACGGCAGCGTACCCCCGCACCAGCGACACGCCATCGTCACACGGTTCAATACTGACGTCTCTATTGATCTACTGCTACTTACCACTGCTGTGAGTTGATTTAATTATCAAAGGAGTCCTCTAGTTACCAATAGACTAAGATTGTAAATTTTACACTGCCATCGTTACAGGCCTTTTCCGTTTAGATAGACGCTTAAATCATTTGTCTAGAGTTAAAAGCTAAAAGATGAGTACATAAAGTTTACTAAATATTTATATCAAATTGATTACTATGTTCCAGGTGGGCGGTCTCGGTCTGAACCTGACCGGCGCTGACACGGTGATCTTTGTGGAGCACGACTGGAACCCTATGAAGGACCTGCAGGCGATGGATCGCGCGCACCGCATCGGGCAGCGCAAGGTCGTCAACGTGTACCGCCTCGTCACACGAGACACGCTCGAGGAGAAGATCATGGGGTCAGTATCGGTTACTGCTTCTGCTATCTACTAGATGTGCTCGCTAACTATACAACTGTTGTGTCTATCTGATAATGTCATAAGTCTATAAAATGATACCATAGCCAAATGTAAAAACACCTAATTAAATTTACAGACTGCAGAAATTCAAGCTAATGACAGCCAACACAGTAATCAGTAGTGAGAACGCGGCGATGGAGACGATGGGCACGGAGCAGCTGCTGGACCTGTTCCAGCTGTCGGGGCAGCAGCGGCCGCAGCCCGCAGCGCCCGCCTCGCTGCTCGACGCCCTGCCCGACCTCTGGGACGACAAACTGTACGAGGAGGAGTACGATATGACCAACTTTATTAAGAGCTTGAATAATATTAAGAGTTAAAGTAAATTGGTTCGGATGAAACACAGACTTGATGTTAATATACAAAAGAAGATCCGAAGTTTTTTTGTTAACGTTACGTCTGTTAACTTTCACTGTTATTATGTATTTACATACACAAACATTATGTGCAACTTAAAATTATTTACAATACAAAAATTAGCTTAACTTCACTGTTTCAAATGATACATAAAAATAGATTTCGAAAAGAAAAAGATGTAAAGAAAATAAGTAAAAAAATTACATTACCACGCGTTTGTTAGGTGGGTTGCTCTGACATAAATATATGATGAAAAAAAAGAATGGTCACCTTATAAAATGATATTTTCTTATCTACAAATTTTAGCTCCTGTTTTAAAATAAAAAATAATTAATATTTATTAAATATATTTACATAAAATATTAAATTAGAGGCTGCATTGTTTTCCATATAGGTGTAAGGCGTAGTAATGTACTGACAATGGCTTTAGGACTTTGCCTTACAATGTTTAAAGACTATAAATTATTTAAACAGTGTTCCATATAAACTTGCGTGTCTTAACTGTACTAAAATTGAAATATGAAACATTTGTTAACATTATAGATGTAAGGTAGAGTTAACTATGCCAAAATAACATGAGTTCTAATTTGTAATTATCATTTAAATTAATTTAAACTGTTTTTCGTGTATGCCTAGCGAGTATTCTAATTTTAATTAATTTTCATATCCCTTTAAGTGATTATATTAACAAACTTTTTAAAATTTAAGTTCCTTTTGTAAGAAATACCTCAGTTTTAGATTTTGTTTCTTACTTTCATAATTTATTGTAGCGAATTAAGGAAGACAGTCATGTTGCTTAGTCATTTTAGTAGTTTTAGGAGGCGTGGAGTCGTGTTATGATGTAATCTGGTTTATGTTTTTGCTATTTTGTACCTGCTCAAGTGAAAACGACGAAATGTACTGTGTAGACATAGTTCTGAATTTATAAAATTTCTCTAATATTACCAAGGACGATGCAATGCAAATAATTGTATCCAAAGAGTAAAGGAGGATATTAAAAATGTGCAGTGTTATTGTATTAACAGAGTCAATGTAACTACGACGTCAATTAAAAATGTTGTTTAGATAAATAATATTCAAATTATTTAAACAAAATTGACAATTCGTAGTAATGTGTGATGTTTTTTAAGTTTTAATGTTGTCTTTTTCATTTACTATAATTCAATTGATGGAGGTTTTGTTTGTAACTTTCGACCGACACGAAACTTGTATTGACATGTATGGTTGTATTTGTTCTGTCAAAGTAATTGAAAGGGATGACGATATGTTTTAACACGAGTGTCACGACGGCGGACATCTGGATCAAAGTAACTTATAGTTACTCTTATATGATCATTTGTTTTTTTTTTGTTATAACAAAAAGTGTTCAGTTCGCATTGTAATACTTGTAATAAATTTGAAGTAAAAATCTTGTTTCATTTTTTTCTTTACTATATTAAGTAAAACGAACTTTACAAGCGAGAACGTTTACAGGGATGAGTATAAGAAATTTTCCTACGTAATCCTGGTTCTATTCTGATTGCGCTCGGCTTGGTAAACAAGACAGAGTAGTTGAGTTGCATCCGAGACGCTGAGGGTTACACACAGAACCTTTGCCATGTCATAATTTGTATTTCATCAGATAAATTAGGTCCCCTACATTCGTTGTTATTGCAGAACTCAGAAACCATAATGCCACGCCGTACAAAATTAATTTACGCCTATTTTCAGTTGTGTATCAGCTACTTTTTCTCTAATTATCTAACCGTGAAAGAAAATAAACGGACGAATTAAGTTACCAGAATGAAAAAATATGTCTTTATTTTGATACGTTTTACATAAAAAAATATGAAATCTTAAGCTTTATAAAGTTAATTTATTTTAACCAAAAAATATACAGTGCGATTATTTTTAGTTATTTCTTTTAAAAATTAAGTTTTCAATTTTTAAATTTGAAGTATTTGTTTCGTTAATATTATACTGCGTAAAAAGGGACGACAGGTTTAATGTACTTTGAGTCCGCTAGATATCGCTCAAGTGCATCAACACCATGGCGAAAGCGACGTCAACTGTGTGTGGGTAAATTTTTGTTTTCCATATCGAACTGCTGTTTCTTGTTTGTTTATAAGTTAAAAGACTGTTTGTTAAGTTTCTCGAAGTGTTTACCTGTTATCAAGTGTATCGGTTTATAGTTCAAAATTAAAAGTTTTGTGTGCAAAGTTATAACGAACTCTGGGATCAGTTGAGTATTCAGGTGTCAACGAGGTAAGGTACCGAAGCTTATTTCAAGATTACGACTTCTAAAATTAACGCTTTTCATCTCAAAGGGTATTTTAATGTTCTTGAACTTTGTAATTAGCTCAAGTCACTTTCGTCGTTGGCGGATACATTTCATGTAACAGTTATTAATAATTCTTTAAAAGGTTATGTCTCATCTACTCGAATTTTAAACAGATCTCTGACACTTAAGATGTTTTGTTTCTTAGAACTCGCTTCGTCCTCCGGCCTCGTCTCGGTAGATTTAACTCGACTTGTGTTTGTTTACAAACTTTTGAAATAGTGTTTACCTATTGACCTAATATTGTCTATCAAAGTATTTTGGACCTTATATGAATGACTGTTAGTATTAGACCCTATTATTGTTTATTTTTGAATTAAGTATATTTTCAACTAATTCTTTCGTGCACTGTCGTGAGTAAAAATTTAATTGATGACTTTCTTTGTGCATACTCATTGTTTATTTTTAAGCCTTTCCAACCATTTTAGTGAATTACTTCCTTGAATGCATTATTATGGTTATTTTTTTGCACAATTTCACAAATTTTAATGTTTTGATATGAGTAACATTCATTTGTTCACAATTTACAAATAGATTAAAAAAAATTGGTGTTCATTTAAAACTTAAATGATTTAATGAGGCTTATATTTTTAATTTTAATTTGACTTCATTTTTATTTAACAGTTCGTTTTTTGTACAATTATACATGTAACAAGTTTTTTTTTTTATTTTGTTTGTACAAGACCAAAAAAATACTCGAGTTCACTGCACACTGTCACTTGATGGTATGACATCCGACAGTCATGACCTGATTCTAACATGAAATTACTTTGAAATTATAATAATAAAAAGTGCCTGGAAATGTAAATAGATTTTATACAATAACATGTTGTACTGGCCACTTTCTTTGGCAGGAAACAATTAAGAAATAATTAAGAATGTAAAAAAATATGTATACCACTAACCTTCCATACAACTATGAAAGGTATGACTGTGGAATCCACGGTTACATACCAATAGTTATTTTTTAGCCAGTAACTATGTACAGTAAATTAATAATATTTGTTAAACATCTTAATTATGATCATTTAAATATTTCAAATAATAGAATTTTATATTACCTCAAAAAAAAAAAGAGCAATGTTTGGTAGCTTTGATACGGTAGACTAACACAAGACACAATAAGACGAAGAAGGTTTGTGTGTATGTGCTCTATTGTTAATTTTCTTTACTTAGCTTTTAAAGATTTAGAGAGTACTCCAAGTGATCACTGAGTAACTCAATAAGTATCACATACTCTAGGTAAGTACCTACCTGTAAATTTGAAAGTTCAAATTTACAAGCTTTTGTAAAATATTAGTAAGATATATTGGTATAGATTGGAATCATGAATCAACAGTACCGCGGCACCGAGGCACACGCGGCGGGCGAACAGCGCGGTGCGCAGAAACAATACGTCAAAGCTAGCGATATAATAAAAGTAGCAGATGTATGATCAAACCGTCGTTTTATCTCGTTCGATTTTTTTTTGTGAAAAAGAGGTTTGCAACAATCAATTCCCTTTGTGCGCGACATCAATGGGAGCGGTTGCTGTGTACCCGTCCTTTGATCTCGCCGCCCTCTGAAGATGCGACAGTGCGCTAATGCCGGCGTCGCGGCGCGGAACGTCGTAAGCGCCTTTTAGGATTTGTTTTCAAGTGTGAAGCGTTTTAGAGAGGGCTTTATAATTACCCTCTCCTCTGCCAACCCCCCTCCCCCACCCCCCCCGCCCCCCCTTTTCTCTCTTTCTTGGAGTATCGCCCAGACCGTCAGTGGCAATTGATTGCGTCG
>JAODUI010000002.1:1242039-1253853 GCA_027563995.1 Papilio gigon | reverse complement strand
TCGTATACCAGATGTCGAGGAAGTAGCGGACTTGGAAATCCAACAACTTGCTAGATTCAATATAGAGCCAGCTGAAGGCGAAGGTGTTTCAAAGAATGGTTAATGGGGTGTAGCGACACTACGAGGTGTACCTCTGTCGGTGCAGCTGTGTGTATAATAGGGTAACAATAGGTGTGGTGTCCTGCCGGTGGAAAAGCACCGAAAGCCGCGTGACAACTAGATGAAGCTCATTCCTGTCACATTTCGATTGTACGTAGAGTTAGGAGACGGTACTCCGCCGGGTCTCTTGTACGAAATAAAAGCCAATTGCAAATACCGGACACAAATTTAATTAAGTGTTTTTGTCCATTTCGTCCAACTTATTTGAGTTCAAGATTTTTTTGTCGCTAGGCAATTTCCTCGGCCTTTAGAAACAAAATGAGAATGCTGGTAAAAAGTGACAAGCCTCTTTGAAGTAGGGAATAATAATTGCGTTATTATATTTTATTGAGACGACCTTATCAGACTTTAATTTACTTTGATCTATTGCAAGTACGTTTTTAAAGGTATATATAATAAATAATAAAAATAAATTAACTTAATCACTTAAGTAGCATGCGACTTCGTCCGAGCCGAATTAAAAAAAATCTCAACAGCTTACGCGCTTATTAAGATTGTAATCTCTGTGCCAAATTTCATCCAGACCCGTTCAGTCATTCTAGAGTTACTTGATAACTAACATCCATCCATCCAAACTTTCGCATCTATAATATTGGTGACATGTTTAGGAACCACTCTCTCGACTTTATTTTGAGAAATGCTAATAGTGTCTATTTTCTGTACAAACACTTTTTGCGTAAGACAGAAATGGCGCGAAAACAAGATAATGCATTGAATATAATTTATATGAGAACGCTTCCGAATTCAAACATGTATTTTTTTATCGTAACATTATTAATGGCCAGATTTATTTATTTTACTAGCGTGTCGTGAATGACACTTGTGAATTGTGAGAATATATCGCAAGTTATAAAATCTGTCATCAAAAGATTTTTTATGTGATTCTACATTTTTTATCAACTTAATGAATATTAATTAATCTTCAGAGCGCTCTCGCCGCTTTGAGGAGTCGGACGTGTTTTGTCTCAGCTCGAACGTGACCGCTGGAGGTGTCGGCCACGAGAGGAAGCGATTTTGGCACAATCTTTTGTAACAGATACGTTTAAACATTTAGTTACTTTCTAATTTAAATTATGCAATACTTATACATTGACAATTTTGACTAGATTATTGTATGAGCAATGCGACCCTTTTGAAACTTATATATTTTATTTCGTGATTTAAAAATGTGCATTACTCGGATTTGTCCTAGATAGAAGGAAAACTGACGATTATGATTATAAATAGTGCTTATTGAGAGTAATGAAAAACAATGTCAATGGATTGGGTTGGCTCTAGCAAGCGTAATATGATATAGGCGTTCAGTGTTCAGTCTCCGGTCTTGGCTGACAGGGTGACAGTTACCGCTGGCGCCGCGGCTGGAGTGGCTCGTTATCGGGCCCTCGCCGCCTCTCCGACACCACGTAACGACGCGCTCGAGTGCCGCCCCGCGCCCCGCGCCCCGCGGCCGCTTCACACCCGCCCCGCCAGCGCCAGCAACCTATATGTATCGAATATAAAAAAAATCATGTATCTATTTTGAAAGTTGTCTACAAATTTAAACCGGTTTAAATGTAATATTTGCAAACAAATATTTTAGTCTCCATATTCTGGAGTCGTGAACGTAAGTAGTTCTGGAACACCGGGATTATATTTCATCGCGTCATTTTTTAATAAACCCAATTTAGATAACGTGCAAAACTTTTAATACCATGTTGACAAAGATATACCTTTCTGTTTCTAGCATTAGACAAAGTTACCGAAATATATTTAATTAAGATGTAACCCTTTATAAATTATTGCAATATACGCTTTATACGTAAATATAAACGGTTCAATAGCCATTGAAAGTCCTGAGAGACGCGGCGCGGCGCGATGCTCGCGCCCAATTTTAATGCACATTTCGGCTTCCAGCGATACCACGGAGCCACGAAGCTATGTCAATTAATGCGCTTTATTTTAGCAGTATTGAATTATTTTGAAATTAAATATTGAATAAATTCTTAGATAACGTCTAATTATCTTACTTTACCAATGTTGTTAATACTATCCAAGTATGCATAATTAATTTATATATGCAAACATACTTGATTTAATTTCGGAAACAACATAGTAACCTTTTTATGTTTACTTCCGTTGCGACCGACTTACTACTTCTAGAGTTGAATAGGCTATGAATGAAACGATTAAATGTGGTGATTAAAAAAAACATGTTAATGATCTACATTATTTCATGGAATATATGTTTAAAGCAGTTTGTTTTCAGTTAGCGTTGTTCAGTTCACTTTCATATTGCCTCACTAAATCATTTGACGTGTAAAAAATAACCACAAAGAGTAAGACCGGAAGCGAAGCGTCCGAATCAGTGACCGCTGATTAATTGCTTGCGCTGGCGAGAGGAGACGTGATGGCCCTAATATAAATATACTTGTTAAGTAAAATAGAAAGTATGTATGTGAGGTCTTAATATTGTTAACTCTACTCGTCAATGAATAGACCGCGTTTATGAAGTAAGTTGTAATTAAAGACTAGATAAACAACTCGGTTTCGAGCAGCAGTGTGTAAAAATTAGCATTTTTTTTATCATTGAATCGTCACCTTTTTTTTCTTGACTACACTTAATCTCATTTCGTCTTGTTCAGTCAAGTGGTTAATTTTAGATGGCAATATAAACGGTAGTTTATTATGTTATTTAACACAATTATGGTGCAGCGGTGTAACAATACGACGTTATTAGCAAGCATTAGTGTATTAGTAGCTCGCGGGTCACGTGGGGGCGCAGGGGGGCAGGGCGTGGGCGTGTCGGCGCGGTCAAAGGGCCCTTTGATGTTTGCCGGCGGCTTAATGCACCGGCCGCGGGCGCTCCGCTCATCATTAGCAATTTCCCTGTAATTTGTTATCTTTACCGCTATTTATTTGTCCGATTTGACGGGCCCGGTGACGTTCGCACCTCGCGCCTCGCGCCGCCCTCCGTCTGGACCGTGGCCGCCGGCCGGACGACTCGGCCTCATGTGTTAATTAAAATTTTAATTAAATTTATAGCTTAGCTGTAAGCTTTTATCACTACACCGCTAATATTGTTCAAGAGCGTTTGAAAATTAACAACACTTCCTACTTGAGCTTTGATAAAGTTTATTTGAATTGAACTTTTATGGCTTTCGATTTAAACCCTTCATACGATGGCTCTGTCAATAGAATTCGAGACTCGATAGGTTGTCAATTTTAGTTGGTTTTGCTGTATGACGGGTACAACTACGACTACATTAAGAACCAGTCATGTGTTTAATTGAATTGTTCCCACGTGGGTGTTTGTACATATAACGCATCGCATGGTTATAGCACGCCTATATTAAAATGATTTATTACAAAGACCACGGGCGAGTTGGTAATGCGTTACGCAGATTGCCCGCACGCCAGGAAGCGCTGCCATCTGTTGCGACAATTGTCCACGCTTCTTACAGCATCACTTCTCTAAACTTCGCAAGCAGATGTTACACGACACGTGTTTTCTAACTTTTGGATATACATATTTCTGAGACCTATACAGTATGATGTAATTCTTAACTGTACAGTTCGATTATTCAGTTTTTAAAGGGCGGTTCATGGCGGGCTCCGGCGGGAAACATGAACACGAAAATAAATAAAGCTGTTGGTACATACAAGTAATCTCATTAATATTTCTTTTGATTAGAGATCAAAGTGGTAGGAATGTAATAAGTTTAAGGCAACAAGATGATTGTTTGTTTAGAGCTGTAATGAACTATCGGCGTGAAATCAATCGCGCCGCGCGGCGCGTGAGAGCGCGCGAGATCAAACGAGACCCGCCGGCGCCCGCTCAGGGGTGCCGCTCGCTATTCGTTAATTTAATCAAAATTTTATTAAACTTCTATGTTACTCGTCCAATAAAATAATCGTCCATAAACAATGACCATAGATGCTAAGATTTTTTGGATTCATGTAAAATTATTTTCATTAACGATTTAAAAAAATAACATTCTTTTTTAAACAATTTAACTTGAGTTAGTGTACGTTTTATTTTAATTTTTTCACCATATACACATTACAAAAAAGTTTTGTTAAAGTAGATTATACGCTGGTAATAAAATTCACTTTTAAGAATTATTTAAACATGAAAACGTGTATATTATCTGGTAAATAAAATTGTTTGTTCGAGAAGTATGCAATGCCGATAACCTTTTACCGAAACCACACTGGTGTTGGCAATGTCCGTCCTGATATTGGCGTCTCAAAATACGAAGCCAGATTTGTTGATGTTTTAATTGTTGTTTCTAAAATGACTATATTGCAAAATTGGGGCATCCCTGTGGTATATTTCGCGCGGCCAGCAAGTGAGTCGCCACGTAGCCGAGGGCAGCGGGGCGGCGCGGCGCGGCGCGGGCCAGCGCGCGACACGTCCAGCCGTATACATCTATGTATTTATTATACCCGCGATAAGTGCTCCGTTGATTTTCAAATCTCTTAAAAAAATCTTTCATTTCCTTTGATGTTGTAATTCATATTTCAAATTACATTTTCTTTTATCTTTCATCTTTGTGCTCTAATAATTCATTTGGCTTTTCAATGTTTCTTTTATGAATGAAAGACGAAGGAACGAAAGCGGTTCACCTGATCTTGGCCGCCGTGGCTTGGGAGATATTCGAGAGATTTTAAAATAATTGTTGGCGCGTTGCGTAATCTTAGAAAAAAAATACGAAAGAAAAATATAGCAGTACTATTTTTGAAATTGTTTTTTTTTTGTTGTGTTTGTTTACACCAATACGTGAACACTTCCAACACACTGATGAAGCATAGTAGTTTGTTAATGATTAAATAAATTATAAAATTTTATGTTTAAAATAAATAATATGTACATAGAACAAAATTGAAATAACAATGTAATTTATTCGGTGCGCGGCAAACAAGTACAAAGGAAGAAGGTGGGCGCGGGCGCGGCGCGCAGCCCTCGCGGCGGCCTATTTGAGCCCCGCGATTTATGATGTTTGACTTCAACCCGGCGCGACTCGCACACCGTACCTGCGCGAGCTGTGTGCTCAGCCCCACATCCTGTCACCTGTGCGCCTCTCTCTGCATGTCATTGATAACACATCTCGATAACACATCTCTGTCACCGATCTTATAACTTCCCTTTTTTATGAGAGAGGGAGGGATCACAAAGATGGTCCTGGACGCCCATGAACATCCGCAACACTAGAAGAATACGCTCGCTTCTTGAAGGACCCTAAGTCGTACTGGTTTGGAAATACCGCCGAGGACAGACCGTTCCACAACGCGGCAGTGCGCGACAGCGTCCCTACTGTTATATTTAATATACCAAAACCCGTTTACATCTAATCATGTACCTTAGAATATCTGTTGTAATATCAAACTGTCTTCATTATAATTACATACCCTTGTTTTATTGCACGATTAGGATTAAATATGGCAGACTCAACAAAAACTTTAACTCAAATAACTAAGTATAATGGCACAGCGAAATAAAGAGTGGGTCTTGGCCTTCGACAATAAAAGTCTCGACCTAACTCGAACCCGCGTCACCTAGCCCCAGTCCTGGACTTGCAGCTCTCTTAGAACTCGAATAAAGTTATATAACTTGAAATTAATTGTAAACAATCATAATTAGCAGTAGCCTATTGTTACTCTTAATGTTCTGTGTTGAATAAACATTCACATATCCCCGCGAGGCAGTGAAGTGTTAAAACAAAACACCGTGTAAGAGGAGGCGGGGCAGGGTAGGGTCGGGCGTCGAGAGTAGTGCAATAATATCGGCAGTCAAAGCTCGCCACAATATTTATCGGCGGCGCTGTATCAATGCGCTACAAAGCGAGTCCGGAAGCTCACCTCGCCCGCCGCGGCAACACCGAACACAAAAGAGTAGCGAATTGAGAAAGAAATAAATTCTGATAACATGTCCCTTGTTTCTGTACATACTAGTAAAGTAAGAGTCGGCGCTGCTCTGCTCACTGTCGTGTAGTTCTACGACCAGATTTAAAGGATTATGATACGTATTATTTTATGCAAAAAAACCTTTTTACTTAAATACTCTTTGTTCAACATTTTAATAAAAAGAAACACTCTGTATATTTTTAGGTATCTGTGACAATCATCTTGATAGTGTGCAACTTGCTAAAAACAAGTAAAAGCAACTTATTTAGAAGTGGACACTTGTTGATACTTTTGACGTGACTTTGTATATTATATTATAGTAAATCAGAGTTAAATCGCTCCTGATGTGAGTTTGCACCAAACATCTTATCTGGCCCATTGTTGACTGCCTCTATCACTGGATTCCTTTTTACACAGAGCCTTTGACGCCGGGGCTTTGTTTGTCAGAAGATCAGAATGAGACGCCGGCCCTGAACCGGCGCGTGCCTTCCATTTGCGGCCACGAATCGATTCTCTTATAGTTTCTTGCAAAGGGAATACAGGCCATTTTTATTTTGTCTACTTTGTCGGCTTACCAAGTAAATTTAGATTACTTTGATATTTGTTTAAAAGCTTTCGAAACAAATCATTGTAACAAATATTTTAACAATTTGCGATATTGAAGAACTGTCCGAAGTTTTTTTTTCTTTCTCTGTTTGCGCGTGTTTTAAACATAATGAATACAATAGATCAAATAACAGTGTGTTGTGTATAGTGTGAGTGCAGTCGGGGCTCATGAACTCTCCGCATTGGCTTGACAATGCAATTTGAGTTAATTCGATAGCGAGCGTCGCGGCCGAGTGGCGTGCATTAAACCAATTACGAGTAAACCGAGGTGGGCAACGGCATTAAGAACCTTTTCCACTAAACGACCAACGTAGCTTCGCACGACATTTGTAAGAACCTCGTACTCCTACAGATAGTCGCGTGGCTCGTCGCTTAGCGAAAACGCGGTCTAATTGCTCGAGTCCATCGCGCTCGGTAACAACGACCGGAACTTTACCAGTTTGCTAACGTCCGCGCCATCGTCCTCGAGTCCTGATGCCTGTTGTCTAATTTGCTTTTGAAACTTGCCGGTGCCCGGATGATCGAGTTTGTAAACTTGTGTTAGGAATTTTAATAGCGGTTAGATGGTACTAATAAATTTACGTCACAGAGTTTATTTTACTTTTATTTGGTAACGTGGGTATAGTATGAATAAGGGGTGAATGGGTACACGAAAGTAATTTTCCATATTGGTCATCACTTAATTATCGTATTAATAAGTTATGGTCATTTAATTGTAACCTATAAAATTTATGTCCTTACTGCAATTTGCATTTGCATTTTCAATTGTTCTAAAGTGACCTCCGCACTTATAACATTAGTAAGTAAACTGCCCCAATCGGAGTCATGTTTGAATTTTTTCCTTTCTGTTCACCCAACGGAACCATTTAAACGAGACTTGGATTTCTTGTGAAAAATAAAGATGTCTATTTATTTAAGTAGCTCGAGTTCAAAACTTTGCCCTCCCAATATTATCCAATAGAAAAAATTAATAAAGGCTCAATGGTACTTTCGCCATTTCTTCTCAATCAGTTCTTTATATTGCGCAAATTCCGCCGCCTACTTCGATCGTGCCAATTTTCCTTTACTCTAGGGCTGCCTCATTTTGTAGCCCCCTCTTATAGTCCCGGGAAAAATTACAGCTTGTAGTGACAGCGTGGAGCATTGGGCATGATCTAAGTCGAGTAGTGGGCAGATAAGGGGCTGATGTTGACGTTAATATTGAAGTTCGATGTATAATAATAAATTACTATATAAAATATAGAAATGATTGCAGTAAATGAGAAAATAGCGGAGGCAAAATGTTTTATACAAGTGTTCGTCCAATGAAAACTGCGCCGAATATGACGTTTGTAGTAAAGTCAGACGGAAGCAGGCGGTTGTTGGTGGTATCAAAACGTACGCAGACGTGCGTGGAGAGCTCGAAACGACAAAGTTATAAAATTTCTCTTTGCACAAAGAAATTGTACAATAAAACAAATTAATGGCAGCCCTAAGGCAGTTGTGTTCGGCGTGTTTCAAAGGAAAATTTATTATTTAAAGTGAAAGTTATTGAGTTTCGCTAAGGCTAAGTGAGCCTTTTGAGTCGGGCTATGAAGTGACGAGCGGCGTGAGGCGGTGTCGGCTTCCTCTCGCCGAGTACATGACTCCCCGGTATCAGCAAATTACCTGCATATTGTGTTACCTTTGAATTCGCGGAAAGCACTTACACTCGCGCTCTGATCACTGCCGGCTAAATCTTGAAGGGAATAAAGTAAAACGACGAATTCGTGGCTAAATGGAAAAAAGCTGGCCTTCCTTGTGTCATTCTAGGCACACAATGGATTTAAATGTATAAAAGGAATTATATAGAGGTGATGTCTAGTGATGCCAGTAGTAACGTTTTAAAAATATACAGCAACAATAGTTTATTGGTTGCTCTCAAAATATGTAAATATATTCTGCGCTACAACATTGGTTTCGTTTTAGGTAAATCAATATTTGGCATCGCGCCAGAAAAATGGCGTGAATGCAGTTTTTTTTTATTTATTTTTTAAGCTGCGAAAAGTTTGTGCTCAAGTGGTTTAACCTCCGTAATGATGACAATGACTATTATAGCAGAATGAAGTGATATTAAAAAAAAAATTGAAATCAATTCCTAGTTTCAGTAATGTTAATTCTTAATGATTTGAATTGGAATTTTCCACGTTGTTTTATTGAGAACTTATCACTTGACATCTACAATTAGTAGGGATATTTTAAATGTGTCAAAGGTTATTTTCTAGTGGTAGGAATACCGTACTCTACTAGTGAAGCCCTTTGATGTCAAAGTAAAAAAAAAAGTTGTCTGCCATTTTGTATACAATTTTTTACAGAATGAACAGTGTTCTATTACCTTAAAAGATATTTTCTTCTATCTATTTCGCTCCAATCTTTTTAAATAAGTGAAAATGTAACACGACAATGCAATTCTGTAGGCGCAGGCAACCTGCGGCGGATGCATTATGTAGATTGTAGGCGCGCGAGTGTGGCGGGCTGGCAGGCTAGCGGGCGCCCGCAAACCGAATTTATCGCATTCGGCATTCAATCCGAGGTAGACATCTGCCTCGAGCCCCACTCACAGCACTGTCGAGGAATACGCTACCCCTACTTAGGATGGATGGAATACTTAATACATTTTTATAGTAAAAGTAAGAAGTGGGAAACACAATGATTAATACGAGATAACACGGCTACTTGACGCTTGACTTCTTTTTTTTCGCACCGGTTGATTTGGCCATTCTTAAAGAACTTAAAACAGCTACCGAATTAAGCCCCTATGTATGGTGCTGTTTAACTTTTTTGCCCAGTCAAATGACATTTTTCATATACGATAGAGGGGCAATGAGCTAGAGGGTCACAAAGGTGATGATCAACGCCATGGTCGTCGGCAATAACAGAGGAACCGCTTTTTTATCATTACTCCTATGGGTAGTAAATATATATCCTGGACCGCACATCGGAGTAAGTGCTCGATTTATTTTTAATATTTTTTATATGTCTGGCTGATGTCATCCCGGCCGAGGGAATAATGAATCGAATGACACGAATCGGTCCGTGACAATCATGTTATGATATTATATCTAAATTTAAAATTTGGCTCGGCCGCCCCGCTGGGCCGCGTGGACACTATTAGTCACTAAACGAAACTTACACTATTAATATATTTAAAATAGATATGGATTGTACGACAGATATCTTTCTAATTGTATCAATAAATTTTTTCTATAACTCATTTCTATAGCCTAAAAACTTTTGAGACTTGACTTTTTTTTTTATAAATAATTAAGTAAGCAAGAATAATTTAAATAGCCTAATAAATTTACAGTATGTGAAGAAAAATTCGCACTGGCCGGCTCACAATATGAACAAGAATACAAAATTCGTAGAATAAATGTTACAAATATAAAATATTTATAATCGAGAGACTCTAACATAGAAATAAATGCAATCAAAGCCCTCGGTTGTCTTTGGTCTTGTAACTCTAGAGCAGAAATACTATTATAAGTGAAATCTCATACAAGACAGGAAGTATTTTTAATTCACTAATCAAGAAGGAAATTGTTGGTATGATAAAAAATTGTATCTGACTGTCTCGATTTTTTGTCTTTATGGTTACAAGTAACTCGTTTTTTTTATGAATGCTAGGTAAATTAATGTGTGCATTGATACTTCGAGATTCCTACAACTTGCGTTAAACTGTCGAACTCGAAGTGAACTCGAGTACGCTGTGGAAGGGTTTTTTCAATTCAACTTAGTCCTAAAGTATCTTAAAGAACTTTTTAAAAGACCTAAGGGCTGTTGAACGTATTTAGTGAGGGGGCTGTGGCTCTAGGATGCCGGCAACTATTACTGTATTTAAAAATGTCACCTAAATATAACTTAAGCATAATATATTGGGTATTCTAAACGGAACTGAACATTACTTAAACAGTTTTTTTTTTAATTCAACAAATGTAAATGTATAAAAACAAACTGATGTTGTCTGTTTTTTTTTTATCGAAAAGATTGCCTCCAAAATGTCGACTCCCGCAAATAAAATAATGGCAATATAACCCTAGACGGATAAAAATATTGTGTACCGGGAATAAACAGATGATACAATGGAGGGAAAATATTTTATCGTCTCAATTCCCGCCTCCGCCGCGACGTCTGCTCTGGATTTGTTTAGCGAAGGCGCACGAATTACTATAGCTATTCGAATACTACGTACAATCAGAGCTCTTCTCGATGTTCTACTTACACAAAAATTGTTTTATACCTTTCTTACTCTGCTGGCGCAGCAACCTAAAATGGGTCTTGGCCTCCAGCATAAAATAACGCCAAGTACGCCTGTCCTGCGCCGTTTTTATTCCTGGCAACGAAATAAATTCCACCTTTCTACAAATAATCAATTAGGTAGCATTGAATTGCACAAAGGACGGGATAATTGTATAAAGCAATCCGTCCTGTACCTCTGACAGATATTTTTGTAGAAACGCAATCAAAAGCTGCATCCTATTATTTATTGTTACCTCACTATCGATTGTGTCATCATCTCAATGCGCACAAAACATTCAAACGTAGATTTTGAGGTGGAATACCGTGAAGGCTTCTGATTGTACGTTGGAGTGTAGACTCTACAATACAGTGCTAGATGTCGTAACGTATTCGCTGTAAGTTCCGTCCTTAAAATTTGTTCACCAAATATTTTTCGTTGGATTATAATGTAACTCTTATTTTGATATTTATATTGTTTGTCGACCATAGTAAGGAAATATTTTTTTCGTTACACCGCGAACAATTTGAACATTAGCGCAAGATATGACATAAAGTGAAATGTAATCAATATGTTAAAATGCCTTCATATGGTTTTTTATATTGTAAAAAATTTTAATCTTCATCTTCCAATATAAATGACAAAGTTTTAATGGATGGAGGTTTATTAGCAGGTTAGACCAAACAACTTAAAGGATCCAGTTAATTTAACGCACAGGCGATAATATCACATCACATGTTGCCCACTACTGGGCGTAGGCGTTCCCGAAAGATCGCCATAATGATCGGTTCTACTACATTTTTTTTTTTTTCCCCGCGAACGAAATCGCGGGCAAAAGCTAGTGTACAATAAGGCAGATTGAAAATTTCGAAGTACGTTTATTACTGTATAGACGAGGAGATGGCAATACC
>JAODUI010000002.1:1214902-1226817 GCA_027563995.1 Papilio gigon | reverse complement strand
AATAACCAAATTCGAGTTATAGTTACTGCTGCTGATGTTATTCACTCATGAACTGTTCCATCTTTAGGAGTAAAAATACCGGCGCGAGGGCTGCACAAATACGTCGCGATCATCTGATGCCATTAGCTTATTGCAAGCTGTTTACACAATCTCAATTGCATCTTGAACCTGCTGCCTGGACTAGTGCACATTCAACTTCTATTGTACCACAGGTTTCATTTAATAATTGCGACGTTTTTCCGCGCTTATAAAATCAAGTTTGTTGAAGTTACAAAATCTTTATTTCCAAAAAGTCAACGAATAAATCTAAACTGTTGAATGGTTTAATGTTTAAAAAAAAAGGTTTCAGGTCCGAATTAAAAAAAAGTCGTTAAAATCACATACAAAATCTGGAGACAATGTAAAAATAAATAGCCATAAAACCAAAGCTAAAATAAGCTGCTAGATTTAACCAATGTGCACATATTTTACTCCACTTTAAGTTTTGTTCCCAATAAACTGATATTAACTATTGTTTGTTTGTTTTTGTTCCAGGATGACATTCTCCTCATTCACGGCACCGTTTAGCTAACTATAAAGGTAAGATACTTTTTATACCGTTATCATCATTAGCCCTTGTCTGTCCACTGCTGGTACAAGCCTTCTCCAAAGCCTTCTACAGTATGCCATCCTTTCGCATCCAACGACTTCCAGATTCAATTGTTTTGACAACCGTGTTATTTATTACAAGGTCTTTAATCGTTTAATCACAACTTTATATAAGATTTTTAAGTATCAGACCTTTATTGCTATTGTCTACCTTTATTATTTTAATCGGGCAACACAGAACGTTTGATGAGCTATATCCCTATGGGATACCAAACTGCACGTAATGATTGGAAATGTCAGGTCCTCACATTTTCCAGATATAGTAATTGTATGACTTCGCCTACATGAGAGCAGGTAATAGAATTAAAATATATCATAAATACCTTACTAGTTTGAATTGAGAAAAACACAAAACTAATCCATCATCTTCGTACATGATTGACGGACGTTTACCTTTCCGCTCGTGTAAATATTTCCCGACGCGTCGGCATTTTTTTTTAACGAAACACCGAATTCCAATGTGTTGAGTAGGTTCGTGGCGATTGTTTTGTTCGTTAGTCCTATAAACGTCGGGTTCCACTGCACAAACACGTAACACATATTGTTAGCTCGGTTCTTTTTGAAAAGAATGAGGGGGAGACCGATATGTTTTTGCACAAATCATTTGGCAATGGAAACCCAAGGTAATAGCTACCTCCCGTGTTTCTAAAGTGCTGACTCGCCATTTAGTGTTAGGAAATTAATTTGGATTTATTTTCGCTTGTGATTGTTACAATGAAAGATTCCTTTGAACAGTTTCCTATTCGATTGTGCTGTTGTTGTTTCAAAAAGTTGGGATTTCAATCTTATGTTTTCGTACAAGAGTTTCTATTGTGCAAAAATAACATTGAGTGTGAAGTCATTTCATAACTTAGAACATATCTTTATTTATATAAAATTTAAAAATACTCGCCGTGTGTCTTTCTCAATACCCATCAGGTAAATATTGCATTTTTGTAACATCTTTATCCAATACCGGGGTAGATTAAAGCATTGTGCGGCCGCGGAGTGGACGTAAGACTTTTATGATCAGATAATAGCTTTTCATCGACTTTATTAACTTGCTACAAAGGAACATTTGATAGAATGGACACTAAAGAATAAAGGAACATTTGATAGGATAGAAATTGCAACGTAAACCGTAACGAAGGTATAGTAGAGGAAATTTATTTCCAACCCATTTCGTTTCAACGTTCAAAATGTAATCTAAAAAACCTGTAATATACATAACATATAGCTTATGCTGACTTCTGTGGAAGGGAGTTTTTTTTCATCTTTGATTGTACGTATTTTGAGAAATAGAGCGGATTTACCTAGACCGCGTATGAAACATATCTAGTTAAGAAATATGCACTCTCGTATCTCAGGCCGCAATGTGATTACGAGGAACGTCTCGGCGAATGCTATGTTATAAATTAGATCTATACTATATTAGGTGGGGCACTCTAGTATAGGATGATAGTCTGAAATAATATATTTCTTTAAGTTGCAACAATTTTGATATTTTCTCGACTTCAATTAAGTTTAACTTGCAACGAATAAGTTGAAGAAACAAACGAAAATTAAGAAAGAAGTTTTATAATATTTGAAAAATGACATAGGTATTATATATATTTATATAATTAAATAACGTATTTCTGTTTTCCAGTTATTAAATATGTTTTAATACAAGACATCAGCGAGCCGCGACGAATAAAACGCTTCCTTTCCCGTAGTTTGCCGATGCGAACGCGATGCTCGTGCAAGAGTCTGCAGATTTCATTCAGCATTTAATTGAAGAAGAGTATAACGCCTTATTCAAAACAAGCAGAAAGCCGAGGAAAAGTAAACAGAAAATCTTTTTATTTGTATTCGCAAACGACACTCATCAGCAACAAAGCGCTTTTGACTGGCTGCACGAGGAGCCGAGCCGGCTGCAATATTTCGCGGCGCTTAATCGGCAGCCGCCTCCTGGCCGTCTGTTGCGCCTCTACTGAGACTAGCGTTGCGTTGCCTTGCCTCGCGTTGCCTTGCGCCTGCCGTACACACGTCCGCACAATCGCACCCGCACACTTAATGCTATATGTGCCATTATGAGCCCTATTCATTGCGATGAAAAGGATAGAATTCCCTCGGGCGACGCCGACGGATTTAATATATCCGCGGCGCGGGTTGTACTCCACAGCACTCGGCTTTCACGTCTCCCTCGACCGGCATTATGCCTCTAATGTCACTTAATTTGCCGTCTAGGGCCTCCTCAGGTGAATGCAGCCTACGAGAGCTGGTTTAATATAAAAATTCCCTCGTTTTTTTTCCCGTCACGTGAATAACGTTATACTGTTACCCCTTTTAAGAGTAAACGCGTAGAAGTAATGGGATTACGGCATCGGCGGCTGTGGGTGCCATTGATGGATTTAATTGACAACTATCAATAGTCAAATACATTCCCATATCTGATCAAAAAGTTTAGTTGGTCAAGAAAATACAAGACGGCCTCCTTTATACAAGACGTATCAATTGAAACGTGTTGGGCGGTGCCTTATATTATACATTCCAGTCGTCTCCTGTAGGCGTTACTCATGATAAGCTGATCTAATAGAGTTTGTCATCAGTTAAGTCGTTGGCTTTCGTGCATGGGATTTGCAAATGTAACGGCGGCGGCTGCAGCGGCCGCGGCGGCGCGGGGCATCGCAATGCGGCCTGCGCGTGCAAAGCGTATGTTGATTAGCTAATTTAAATGCTTCAAGCCACGACGCGAGAAAATTCTATGCATTTATTTTACACGAGAACCAACAATTGCAGTACGTTTTTAATTTTTGTTATTGGTACCGCTTGTACAAGTGAACGGGAGCTCTACCATAGCTGGACGTCATCGCTGCACCAAATATATTTTATACGAGTAGGGTTTCGCCTAATGTTAATTGAACCGATGTCCCATGGACATCCGCAATAACAGAGGAACCGCAGATGTGTTGCCGAACTTTTATTTCTATTGAATAATTTTATACCTGTTAAAAGATATTTCTTGTTTTTCATTTATAGCCGCTCGCTAAATTCGAAAGCCATCTAAGATGGAATTGTCTTTATTAGGAAACACAGCTGCCGCCAAAGGATTGGCATTACAGAGAAAAATTGAAAAAGAAATGTTTTATTCGAGTCGATTGGACAGGAATACTTTTAAATTACGAAGACGGCGCTCCGGAGATTGAACGAAATTCGAATGAAACGCAATTAGTTGTAGAACTATGTTGGAAATGGAAATTTACAAACCATACGAACTAACAAAATGAAATTGTTATGTCTTAACGTAAAACATGAAGAAGGATAACAGTTTTGGGATTAAAGACCTTACAGAAAAATTAGAGAACGTATGAGAAAGGAAACAACCATAGGGTTGTGGAAGCACTAATTTCGCAGACGAAAATCGTAGACTAAATGTCCCAACAGAGCAAAGAGGTTATATTCCTGAAAAACTATTATGCCTACCTATAACCGGCTTTTTAAAATTGGTCACATAGGTTCGATTCCACTGTATGATTATAATCGTGTATTCTTAAAAAAAATTATAAAACATTTTCGCGATGTAAAGTTATGTTATATTATTGTTAT
The DNA here is from genome assembly GCA_027563995.1 of Papilio gigon. Taxonomy (NCBI): domain Eukaryota; kingdom Metazoa; phylum Arthropoda; class Insecta; order Lepidoptera; family Papilionidae; genus Papilio; species Papilio gigon. Next base: position 1,222,602 of record JAODUI010000002.1, on the reverse strand, counting down.
TGGAAAGGGTTGGTACTGACAGGACGGGGCCCTTCATTTTATCTATAGCAATAAATATGAATATCTGGGCAATGAACGTCATCCGTGTCAGCTGCAGGCGCGTGCTCCGCGGCGGGCGACGGGCTGCGGCGAGCGGCGCCCCGCCGGGCCACCCCTCTTTGTTATACCTCATGTATTGTTTAATGAATTTAAAAGACAGCTATTTAAATGTTACATTTTTAATTCAATTGCAGATGAGCTTTTTTATATAATTTGTTATATTAAGATTAGTAATTATCTACTAATATTACCATCTCGTAGTTATAATATAATTTTATGAAAGTACAGGAAGCGTAATTTCTTTTATTCATCCATAATAATAATTTTTAAAACCCTTCACACCGATCGCTGCTTTCGACAGGTAGTGAGATGGTCCAATAAACAAATTAAATGCGTTGTTAAAATGGAATGTACCATGTAAGTATTTTTTTCTTTTTTCATTTATTGTGTACTAGTATGTTTTAGGCTATAGTCCTAACATGTTCAATCGTGTTCAAGTTCCAATTGAACACGTCTTTTGAAGTCAAAGGTGAGCAAAAAAAAAACTCAGTACATTTTGTGGTTCAGTCATTAATTTCACCACATTGTAACCCCTTAAAGCATTGCTATCTGAATGTCTAATACCTGATTTATTTTTAAACCAGCCAAATCGGCTACGCCGCGAAAATAATTGAGTACTGAATAATTGTCCGTACGCCTTACATTACACAAATTGAGTTGTATCTTTTATTCATAGATCCAATCATCCGAGCCCACGGGTGGTCGTTGAAAGGCGCCGGGGAATAACTAAAACAAAATCTGCAATGCTTACAAATACACCGTCTCTTTCACTCCAACCGTCTTTTCTAATTGTGCAAGAGAGATAGAATATCAAAATTACAATTAGACCACAAGTTATTGGCTTAGTTAAGAGCTGTTTTTATTTCAATTTACGTTAACAAGATGTTTGTTTGATATTATCGTCAATTTTATTTTTTAATAATCAAGATATAGAGAGTTCTGAATGTTTATAGAATCATTGTCCAATGAAGCTGTGTATTGAACGAAATATAAGCGCCAATAGCCTAATGATTAAGGGTACGGATTTCCGATCGCGTGTTCGAGAGATCGAATCCCGTCATTCTATTATTGTAAACCATATCCTAGCACAAACTTAGAGCTTACTTGAAGTGGTAAAAGAAATATTAGTAAATTATTAAAAAATCTGCTTATATTAAATCGTATCATTTTCGGTTGGAGACCAGGAGCGTGGGGCGTCCTCCCTCCAAGTGCTACAAACTGTTAAATGCGGGAGGCGGAGCACCGGATACTGTAGAAGGATTTGGGGAAGGCCTATTTCCAGCAGAGCGTAGACAGTGGCCGACGATAATCATGTATTATTTTCCCCTATTTTATCTTGTAGACTTAATTCACTTTTAAGTTTTTTTATTAAAACGGTTAAAACAATTGACTGATGATACAGTATGAAACGAAGGATGTATGTCTGCTGGAAAATCTTTACTATTGCATGAAAGTGACCAGTTGCTCAAGATTACATCTGTAGTGGACTATTGTAGCATATAAAAGTAAATCACTATAATTTATTCCGGTAATATTTATCTTTACTTTGTTAAAGCATCTTGATATCTATTTTTAGATACAAATAATCTTTTTTTGTCTCACCCTTATCTAACCTTACGATCCTTGGAAGGGAAAGTTAAAATTAATTAAATTCTTTAGATAACAGTTTCTACGAATAACTTATCGCTAAGTTTTTTTTAATTAACTTACAGTTAAATGGATTCGGTTCACGTGATAATATTTGAATTTTAAAAAGGATTTTGGCTATTGCATTGAATTCAATTACATTAATTTATATTTTTAATGTCACGTCTATTTTTTAATTAACCACCTGCCATGACTATCTGTTTATGATAACAGCTATAATGAATCAATGGACCAACTCTACAGCGCTCTTTGAAGCGCCAATAGCCTAATGGTTAAAGATACGGAACTATTGTGAGACAAATCCTAACACAAGCGTTTTAAGCTTACCAGGAATGGTTACAAGAAGTATTAATAAAGTAACAAAATTTTTTAATATTTTTAAAATACACACACACACACACATAGACATATATATAAAACCTTGTAATGCAATAGAATCTTATCTTACCAATATTGTAAATGTGAAAGTTTGGGTATGTGAATGTTTGTTAGAAGATATCTCCAGAACGGGTTACATGGATCTGAAAGGAATTAGGCATAGATAGATAATTTGGAAGAAGGAATAATGTATTATTATTTTTTAATCGTTTCCGACGGTTTTGTAAACGACACCTAATAATGTATGAAACTATTATGCTGGTTTACTGCTTCATCATTCTGCTGTAAAGAAATAAAAGCGTTTCAAAACAAAACCTCGTATGAAATAGATCGGTGACAGGAATCATTTTTTTTATGATCCGTGCGCAAAGGCCTCGAGCGCGGACAGACAGCTGTCCACGTGCGGTGGCGACATGTCGAATATGTCGATACGTTTTTGTGAAACTAAATCACTTTTTACCGCAGCGGAATGTCGCTCGAATGATGGCTGTGCGGTTTTTATAACGAATATCATTCGAGTTTGACTGACGCGTATTTCACGTGTCGTTTATTATCGGTTTATAAACTGACAGACAAAGTATTTTGAACAAATATACATAAGGCAAATACATTAAAAGTGTTTCATAAATTCCATGGCAATTAACGATTTGTAAAAATTATGGTAAATTGTTATTCAACTATCAATCCTATTAAATCGAATACAATGGCAAAATTATTTATATTATGCAGCCTTGATGCCAACTTATGTTTTAACCTTTGACCGTGCGTTAGACCGGCCGTAACGGAACTTCGTGGTGTTCCTTGTGTCGCGAGAAACTATACAAATCTCTAAATAGTACTCACCCTATAGGTACTTTCTGCGGACGCTACCTTATTGCACCAACTACATTAAAAAAGCTTTCCCGTCTTTTCGAATCCGCATTTCCCCTTTCCGACTCATTCGTGGCAGGTCATTGTATGCAAAACGTCGCGAGCAGACGGCCTTATTGTTCCCCAAGATTAAGGCGGGGATCCATTATTCAGGGCACCGGGGGCCGCTCGCCAGATCCTATTCTCCGGCTGATTTGCTTTGCATTCGTTCTCGTCTACCTGTGCCAATGTTGGGACGTTTAATCAGCCCTGTAATGGAAAAACAATGGCTGGTGACGTGTGCCCTCAGGACATACCTCTGAGCTCCGTCACGTCTTGACAGGCTGCGGTTTTTTTGGCTGTTTTTGTGAATTGTGCTCAGCGTATTTTAAATTAAAAATTATTTCTGTCTGAACGCACAGATTGATCATTTTATATAGATTGTAATTATAGTGGTTTGAAATCAATAGATACCGCGTCCCTGCGTCTATGTGCGGAGTATTGGCCACTACATGTCGACAGTCGGTCTCTTCCGAGTTAGATTCAACCGTGCGTTTATTATCTTTTCACCTTTGATAATACGCACGTGTCTTTTACAATGATCGAACGACCATGAGTTTTGTTAGAAAATTCGGTACGTATTTTTTTTTTAAATTTGTAACATCGAACCACTGTTAAACAATTATAAATTAATTGAAAATATTGAGAAATAAAGATTTTACACGAAAATCCATTGGTTATCTATTTGAAATCTGTTAGATTAATTCATATATTCGTCGATCCAGTTCGACCTAGCTTTTCTATACTATTTTTTATCTTAGAAACATTATCCGTTTTTATGATTATTCTTAAATTAATTACAGTAACTCTGTCCTAAAAGTTTTTAATGAAAACATGGTGAACGTACGCGTTATAGCTACATTTAATGGGCTTCTAAGCTTTAAGACCTCTTGTTAGAGGGCATAATGGCGAATCACGCTGCCTCCACGTGCGGGGAACACGTGGCACGTGCGCCGGACAATTTCCTCTGTTCAGAGGTAAACTCGCAAATTACGTCGCTTTGTTGCCAGTCGAACACAATTATAGTACGATATATTGATCCTTTTTTTTTCGAAAAAAAAATAATTGAGGAAAGTTAACAGATATCTGGACATCGCGTGGTCTGCGGCTTGAAGGAATATCCTTGTCAAGACAATTTAAAATTACGATCTTTTATGAAACACTCAATGTCTTTTAAAACAATTTTTTTCTCTTATCACCTAGTTCTAGAAAGTTCTAGTTCTTCTGTATCCTTATACATTATGAGATATTTTATAAAATCCACATTATTCAAGAATTAAAAGTTTCGTCCGATTCGATTACACGCATTGGTAACTTTATCTGGTGTTACGGAGCGTACAATATTTGCAATTTAGATATCAAAAATTCCCAGTCGCCAGTTATGCAGAATATCCCAGGAATAGACATGTCTTGCATTCGTCGGTCAAGATGCGTGCGGCCAAAAATGCCGGTCGAGTGCACCGCGTCGCGACAGAATGTTCGCCGGCCGACGCTCGCCGCCCGCCCTGCGCGCTGCATTAGGGCGGCCGCCCGCCAACGATGTGAGGCATTTTCACACTTGCTATTAAATATTTTTAGCATACATAGAAAAAAAGTGTTTCTTAATGCTATGATTAGTGTTATTTAATTTTATATTTATACTACATTTGCAAGCTTAATTCATTCGTAAGACATTTAGCTGCGCCTTCGTTCTTCTGTCGTTATTGTTTTAAATCTCACGTGTCCCAATCACATTAAGTTTGACGAACAGCGCCACCTGTTTTGTATTCATCATTTATATATTCACGGAGCAGTGCGGTAATAAGGTTAGTTAGTGCTGGTTAACGAAGCTAATTACCTTTGTATGCCGATGGTGTGCCACGGTAAATACATTTACCAACATATAGGAAAATTATATTGCTGGTTTAAGGTACATATATGATAAAGGTAAATTGAAAATAATAATCATTTCAAGTTGTAATAAGATACCATTTTTTTTCTCCTTCCTCTGTGTCATTGTGGACGCCGCGGGAGCATGAATTTCATGGGACACCGCGATGCGCACGGAATAACCTACCAGTGCTAATATCTCTTTAAAAAGACTTGAAACCTTCCCTGGAATCTGTTAGCGGACAATTTTCAAATTATTACTGTTAGTGTTTTTCTTTTAAATAGGACACCTATATTACTCAGTAAAACCGTTTTAATTCATTATTTAACTAATGAATTAAACGTGACGGGAAGTACGCGGTACTGAATAGCAAATTCCCCTTACACGACGTCGCTTTCTCCGCCATGAATGACAAGCGTGTAACTGATTGTAAGTACGCATTTTCACAGCTATCGGCATTCCTGCACATTTGACTTTGATGAATGAACGAGCTTCGCGAGTCGACCACCATTCACTTATTACTCACTCACTCGATGCCGATTGTTTTGTTTCGTCTGCTCAGGAAGCAGTTAGTTACCGAGTCGTTGTTTTAATTGCTTGCCTCGACGAATTTTTCGACTCATTCATGTCTCGATTCATTAGGGTTGACACTTTAATATAACATCTTTGCTAATTTAATTGTTCTGTGTTTGGGTTGCGTAAGGTTCCATCTTTTGGCAACCATATACTTTGTTGTACGATATATAAATATCCGTTAAATAGGTCTTCTTCATTTTAGAATATCATTTTACTTAGTTGAATCCAATAAAATTAAGAAATTGTATTCGTTGTAAATTGTATTTGTTTCTGTGATTGAAAGAAAGTCATGAAAAAAAGTTTTTTTTTTTAGTAATATAACCATGTAACTGTGAAATTACGAGATTTATTATAATTACATATTTTCATTGAATTCGACTATGTTTATAGGAATAATGAAAAAAACTAAATTCTTGGTGATCGTAATCTGACACAGAAATACTTTTAGTATTATATTAAAGGTTTGTTTTAGAAAATTTTGAAATGAAATTTTAATATTTCGAAACATTCACAAAAGAAATGATTTTATAGTGAAAGTTTCACATTTCCCTCGTGTTTGTTGTACGCGGCAGGCGGGGTGCGCGCCGCGTCCGAGCCGCGCAGACAAATAGATTGGCTCACTTTGCCTTTGACAATTCACAAATTTGATTCTTTTGATCTCAGAGAAATGGGCTTTTGTTTTGTCACCCCTGGCTTGCTTTAAAATTATTTTATGGCTTTAGCTAAATTAATAACTAATTTATTACATACTATGAGAGGATGTTGACTAATATATACATTAACGTCAAGTGTGAGGAATAAGATGCGAACTTTATACGTTTTGGACTAGGTTGTAGTATTTCGTTATGCGCGTAAGTTCTGTCCCTACGACAACCGTTAATTAAATGTGATATCTTATTTTTATTTGCATATTTATTTATTTAAAACTTTGTACATAAAACAGACAATATAAAATTTTAGTAAGACAAAAACAAAAGAAATAAGAATAATAGGTACTCGCGAACATAACTCTTCAAGAGTTCCTTTACTGCTAACCTCTTGAACTTTAAATACAGTTTGGTGGGTGAACTAAACATATGTACAATTTATATATGTTGAACCTTATTATTCAATACTTAATATAATATGCTATGTAAAATATTAAATATAATATATACACATACATACCATATCTAGACATATATACCTATATTATATCATATTCATATATATACAAGGACATATAACTTTTGAAGCGAAGCACTTTCACGTATAAGAGGGTGGGAGGGAATTCCAAAGCGTTACAGCACGGACTGAGAATGAGTTGGCATGGCGCGAGGATGAGTGAAAGGAAAATTTTGATCGATCTGTTATCTTTCATACAAAAATAATTCGACACTTCATAGGCGTGACCTGGAAAATTAAACGACTTCTGGATGTCGGCCAAGATACATCTTGGAACTAAGAATGTAGCAGTAAGTTGACAGTGATTGGGATCAGGGTGGTGGTGACTTAGCCGTGGTTAGCCGCTTGCTCGCCTGTTACCTTTTGTAGTACAAAAAAATTGTATGTTATTATTTGTAATTCACTTTCGTTACAAACAAAAGTAAGTTTAAGCTAAAAACCATAGCGCAAGTCTGCAAAGCCGCTTCGAGTAAGTAAATGAAGTCATTGAGCGGTCGCAAAGTGGAATTTCCTTCGCAACGAAGCACCGGCTTTGGGATTGTAGTTTTTTGTTTATCGCTAAAAATGTTTAATATGGCGATTACATCCCGCGGGCCGACAGCGCGCTCGCACAGCGATTGTCGACTCGGATACTACTTGTTCCCCATTCGCAGCGCAACCGCTCACATTAAACTAAATACGAAGTTAATTGCCTCGATTCAAACGGCTGAGGAGCGCTTTGTGCCCGCCGCGGGATGGAAATCGCCAATGAGCAAAGACTCTCTCGAACGAGTGTCGGGTACCGGGAGCGTTGCGTTTTATCTACGTCAGAGATAGGTAATGTTAGTGAGGCTAATTCGTCAAAGGCAACGCGGCCCTTTGTGCCAGCTTATGGTAATCAGCGCGGGGAGGAATATATATTCCTTTTATATTTCACAAGCCGTATGACATACAATAATTTTATTTTAATGATTATCATTGAACGTAGATGGTTACAAAGGTAGATAGAGAAAGATAGATTGTGTGAAAGAGGATACGCTAAGGATGGGAGAAAATTCAGATAGGACGGTAGATAGAG
>JAODUI010000002.1:1187384-1201852 GCA_027563995.1 Papilio gigon | reverse complement strand
GCCGCGCACGCCGCGCACGCCCCGCACGGCCGTCGCGCCCCCTCCGCGCTCTCCGCCGACTCGGGGCACTACGACGCGCCCGAGGGCCTGCACCACCCGCACTCTCTAACACGCAGGTACGCTTCTGACATTAAAAGTGGTTGATACACAATATTGTAAAGTGTTTTTTCTAAATCTCTGTAAACCTAACAATTACTAATAGGTTGTGTGAGTTTTGTGGATGGACAGTGGACCATATCTTTGACTAACAAATTGTTTGCAAACATAATCATGTAGGGATATAAATGCCATAATAGTTGTTCAAGCTTCAGTTGTAAATAATATTTTGTTTAGGTATGTTCGGCCACTCGAGGCTCGCTACGTAACAAGCATGCGAGGTGTAAACACGTGCGTTACTCTTTTCCAGCGCACTGTATTAACGCGTGCTTGCGCCGCTCTAGGCGGGTACAAGCCGCGCTCTAACGCAGCTCTAAGCCGCCCCTTCAACGTGACGCATAGGTGACTCCTACCCGGCAGACTGTACCGCTCGTGCAATTGGTTTCTTTGCTGTTCAATTGAAAGTTGATTTCGAGCTTAGTGACGTTGAGGAGTTATCTTAGAGCGATGCGTTTTACTTTTTATTTTATTTTTGATTTAGTGGCTTGGCGCATGTTGGTTGTCGTAGTTGTGTGTCTGCCTTGTCTCTGTCACAGATGTAGAGGCATCGTGGTGTTGTCACATTGACAAAACACATGTGGATATTCTTAAAAAACATATTGTTGAGTTGCCTACGTAAGCCGTATTGTAAGTTTTCGTAATTAAAAAAATCTTAATCAATTTCGAATAGATTTGGAGAGAAGGCGACTGAAGTCGACTCTGGGTACAGTGGAGATTTAGCTAGTAATATTTATATTTCAGATCGTTATCAAAGAAGACGGCGACCGAGCTGACGGACAGCGGGGTGTCGGTGGTGAGCGAGGGCGGGGCCAGCGGCGTGGAGCCGCGCATCCTGTTGTGGATCGCTGAGGGCTCCGAGCGGCTGGAGCGGCTCGAGCGCCGCCAGCGCGACCTCTCGCGCGCCTCTAGCGCCGAGCGCGACGAGCCGCGCCGCCGCGACAGGCAGCCCGCGCGACCACGGTACGGCCGACCAGTGAAAGGGAAAGAGACTTCGCTCTAAACTCACTTCAAGTTAAAACAGTTCGCGATCAATGATTTCTAGTCGAAGTTGATTAACAAAAACTTGATGTCATTCTTGTCGTATGTCTGCAGCGGAGGCGGTGGGGGCGGGGGCAAGGGTGTCGCGGGGGGCGCGGTGGGCGAGCACACGGTGGTGGTGGTGAGCTTCCTGGACGAGCTGGTGCCGTACCGCTTCAAGGTGCCCTCCGTGCCGCTCACGCTCAAGACCTTCAAGGAATATCTGCCTCGGAAAGGAAACTATCGGTATGTTGACTTGCAATCATTAATATAGCAACTTTTGGTGCTCACAAATAATATATGTAATGTAATGTAACTGTGTAGATATTTCTTCAAAACGGAGTGCGCGGACCTGGACAACACGGTGATACAGGAGGAGGTGAGCAACGACGCCGACACGCTGCCCATGTACGAGGGCAAGGTGATGGCGCGCGTCAAGAACGTCGAGTGAGCCGCGCCCCCGCGCCGCCGCGCCCGCTGTGAACACGTCCTTGTTGCCGATAACTATATAAATGTATAAATTAGGGCAAATTTCCTTTAAGCTGGCGTTATAACGCTTATAAGACAATTTATAGAAAGAGCGCCGATGTGGCGTTCTTTGTGCAAACTAAAATCACTTCTGTGTAAGAAGATGTTCAGTGAATTATGTGCGGTATTCGCATGCAGTGCGCCGCCCTGTCTGTCCGTTAGAGTGCGCCTGCTTGTTGTGGATATAGCAACGAGTTTAGTGGGAAATTTACTAAAATTTTGCATGTTACTAATTCCAGTGATTTTCGTTCGGAAAAGGATTTTTTATGATTTATTGACTCTATGTTTTAAGTCTTGCCAGTTTCTAAAAATGTTGACATATTGCAAAGTTTTGGATGAAGCATTATTCCTTGGAATTATTATTATTTTGTAGATTTATTCTACGGGTTGCCGTACTTGTATTTATTACGACATATCGAGTGTTATTCGATGTACAATAAATGTAATAAAATATATTTTGAATGTGTAAAATGATAAAATATTTAGTCAATAATGACATGCTCCGTTGATGAGCGATATTATAAATCTAAATAATACAGTGTTGGCAATGACGATGTTTAGCAACGTTAGCCGCAGACAGGGCAACACTAGACATTTTGTAAATTATTTATTAAAAAAAATAATAATTACGATAGCATTACTCAGAATAGTTATAAATGACGGATGTAATATAAAATCGGTTCCTCGGCGACAGTTTTAGCCTTTTTTATGTTTTTTTTTTTTACTATCTCGGAGCTAGTTGAGTACGCTTACTACTATACGATATGTATTTTTTTAAAACCGTACGCAATTTTCATTTAAACGTACCTAGAGTTATATGAATGACTGCTTAGTTTGTATATTACATCATTAAATTAGATGTTAACGAAGTGTTTTGGTTCGAGTCGTATTGTGTTCGTTGAGTGCGAATTTATGTCGAAGTTATTGTTTTAATGAAATGTTTGTGGCCGCAGTCGGAAACACTGTAATGTTGTTGTGAAATTATTACAAAAAAAAAAACACATGTGAAGTGACATCAGGATTGTATTAGATACAATTTTCTTTTGCAAAATGTTTTGTCTTTTATTTTTAATAATATAATTCTAGAAGTCACTTCATTTGTGGTTCTTTTAAATTATTATTTTCATATATCACATTTTTTTAAATAATTATCGTTTACGATAAGTCGAAAAATGTCGAAATATATTTGAAAAGAATATACGTTAATCTTAGAACATTGACGCTAGGAAGCAAACACGTGGTAACCTACAAACAAGGATATAAAATTATTTTAAACAAACGTTACTTTAAATCCGTTTAAAAAATTAGCAATCATACATATAGTGTCCAAAAATGCTAATTCTAGCTTCATGAAAACGCTAGATACAATTGAACTTTAGCAGGTTACTACGTGTTTGTTATCCAGTGTCGATGTTTGAAACAACTCCAGTGCGTACCACTCGCGGCGTCACGAGCCGACATAATGTAAATAAGCCTTCCAATGCATGCTGGGATCTCAGATACTATCGATGGAGTTACATATAGTATAATGAATTGTGTATTAAGTGGACAGTAAATATGATTTCCGTTCTGCAGCTGTGAATAGATCTTAGTGTCGTGGGAGCGGGCTTGGAGTTTGTATTGTAACTGTGGCGCTGCTCGCAATCCCCCGCACTGCGCAGTGTGTTGATCCGATCTAAAACCTAAATGTTTGTACCTTGACATCTGTTAACTTTCCACACATTTCGCAGTATAGGGAATTGAGTCGCTAGGAATGTACCATCAGACTATGACGACCTTGTAGCGATGACTAGTCCGCATTCGCCCTGCGCTTGGTGCCGGCGGAGCCGCTGAGGGCGGTCACGTCGCGCGGAGGCCCGGCGCATGCGCAGCGCGACTTGTCCATGAATAGTACTTATTTGGTGTAACGTAAGTTAACTAGCTTGTGTCCGGTCCACGGCGGTCGCACCGACGAATGCACAATATTGAGAATAGGGTGCGTAATCATGTGCCTTCAATGTTAATAAAGTTTTCATAGTTGATGCTTCTAACTAGCTGTAAGGTCCATTCTAATGTAAATATAGAAATAACGCCACCACTCGAACTCTTCATGTTCTAATTATTTAATTCTTCGTTTTATTTATTGTTTAATGCGAGCCGCGGCGACGACGCGTCGGCGCGGCGGCGTGCCGGCCTACCGACCACTGTTCCATTTCCAAACTACAAAATAAATTCTTCTATAGATAAGATAACCTGTAGATGGAGTATTCTATAAAAGTTTCTCATCGAATTGAGAGTCGATTTTTCAAATGTCATTTTGTATTGTAAATGACAACACCAACAAAAGACCATTGCATAATTATATCATCCGCCACGAGTGTACGGTGAATCTCGACTACCGCAACGCCGCACACGGACATGTTGCTGTCTCTCTCGCTCACTTTGAAATAAACAGAGACAGCAATAGTGGCCGTGTGACGTCACGCTATTCTAGTTCACGGTTAGGTAACAATGTGAAGTTTTTATTGACCAATTTTCTCGCAACAAGAATTATTCTCTGCGGCCATCGTCCGCGCCGCGCGTCGCCAGCCAGGCCGGCAGCGCTCCGTGCGTACATGAACTATATCGTTATTATATTAAGGCACTTTCGGTACACGGTAGCGTCTTACAACTCGGTAAATGTCCCGGTGAGTTCAACATCGAAATAAAAAATTGCTTGTTAAAACGTTTTGCAAGTTGTATTGTGAATAAAATAATTGATTTATAATGAAATAATATTAAATGTACACAGTGATTTACGGCGCTACGTGACCGCCGCTGACGAATCGAAAGTCGTACGATATGTAAGCTGTAACAAAAATTAAATCATTTCCCAGTGATATTAGTATCAGCGTTGTTGCATCATATTACGTCAACGAGTCGTTCAACTTTCGACACGTCCGCAGTCTAATTGAAAAAGAGTTTCACTAATCGGACTGTATTATTTTTTTATCTAGCACATGTAACATTTGATGAAAAAAAAAATAAACTGGAACTGTGCCATATTTGATTTTTCATTTATCACTTTCCCCCACCAAAGCTTTTTGTCACGAAAAACATGTATAGGGGCATCGGGTACCATCTCATACATTAGTACTAAAAAGTAGTAACAGATGGCGCTACCATAAACATTTGAAAATTATCAAATGTAAATAAGTCGAATTCAGTATAAATGTTGACATTAAAATAAACCCCAGCATATCTTACCAACTCAACTACTATACCTTATTTTTGAAGATAAGATACACCATAAATAATCAATTAAATAAACTAAAAATAACCTTTATTAGAAACTACGTATATTTTCAGTCGCTTGAAAATAAAAAAAATCATCGTAAAAAAACTTATAACTACAGGGGAAACATTTTAGAACAGCTAATAAAAAAAATAGATTGAGTGTGTCAATTACTCAGTGCAGCAATGTGCGGCCGCAGTCACACCTCGCGTTGTTCTATTTGGCCGTTGGATAGAAAAGTCTGACGATCACTGATCTAGGCTCACTTGGTGACCGTGTTGTTTGTTGTCAGAGTTGTAATTCACCGCTTTTCTCTTTATTGTCCCCATTTGGCAATGTAATTTGTAATCCGTTTTAAACCAACGTGGACCAGTTTTCTAATTTTGTGACAAACAAAACTATTAAAACACTAGCTTGTTGTGAGTAGTCCTAATTTCTAAACGACGCCAACCAAGATACTCGTCAAGACGAATTAAACGAGCCCAACCTCGATGGGGTTACGTTTTAAATTACGTAGTTCCTATGGTCTCCTTCCAGCTCCATCATCAGAGCAGCTCTATATCTCTGTATCGTAATAATATTGCATTGTCATTGGATTTGCACGTGCAAAATTTCAGCTCAATCAGGAAACCAGGAAGTGGATCAAATTTACCTTGCAAGCTTTCATTACAGACATACATACATAGTTACAATAGTTAAGAAAGTTGGTTTCCTAAAATTGTTCGCAATGTTCCGTCCATACTTTTTTTATACTATCGACATTTCGAAAATGTCAGTAAATGTCGAAACATTTACTGACGTACGAAACCTCGAATGATGTTGCAATGTCATTGGGACAAGCTAGAACCGTATCATTAGTTCCTCAAGTCACAATAGATGGCACTAATAATAATATTTATTTCTTTCATGACACACAGGTACACATTTTAGAAAATAAAATTTAATTTTTTATTTCATAAATAAACAAAAAATCAATACGTAATATTTGTTATAAACAGTGCCATCTATCGCACATTCGAAACAATAAAAAAATAGCCAGAAGAATAGCAAGTTGTAGAGTGTAACCATTTCTTTGTACTAAGTGGTGTCTATATCTTCGTGAGTGTTGAAATAAATAAAAAAAAACATTTCTGGTAACAATCAGTTATTTAAAGCTTATAAATACTGTTACAACACAAAATAACATAAGGCACCTTTTGTGCGACAATTTTATATGAATAAAAGATTAATTTTATGTAAGAAGAAACTATGTTGCAGTAATGTCGAAGTTTTATATATTCAAAATTGTCTTATAACAATTTGCAACATTACGCCTATCTCCTTATTGTAGTTAATATGATCACAGTTAGACTATTTACAATTCGAGCAGGTCATCAGGTCATCTGAAGACTTCGCGTACGCCGCGCAACAGCCGCGTCGTCACCGCGTCGTCGTCGGCGTAGCCCGCAGCGCGCAGGTGCCGCGACACGCTCGATATTAACTGCGGCATTGACACAACACTAAGCTCAAAATTATCAGTGAGTGAAACCGAGATAAATGTGTGGAACCAGTGGAAACCCTCGGTTTTTTTTTTGAGAGGGAGGTTAATTTCGGACTGGACAATAGAACTTTAGACTGATAGTAGTTAATTTAATGGTTTGTTCAATTTAGTTATAAAGAAATAAAACAAAGTGATTATAATGAATTTCTTAGTTACCTTATCGAGGTAGGTGAGGCCGGCGCGCGGGCACACGTCGCGCGCCAGCTCCACCCCGAGCGCGTCGTCGCGGTCGTGCGCGTGTCGCAGCGCGCGCAGCTCGCGCAGCACGCGCGGCACGTCGCCGGCGCACACGTCTGCCTCCACGCGCACGCTCAGCTGGTACCCGGCCGGAGTATCGTCCTCTTTGCTATCAGTGTCGTCTTCTACACGGAAACATCTAGAAAAATAAATTTATCAGGCTTTAAAAATGGCAGTATTGTAATTTAGATGACTTGGTATTTTCTTTCCATTTCATCTGCTACTTCTTTATAAATATGTGCAGAGCTAGTTACTGACGTGTACTGCGAGGCGTCCCGCCCCGGCGGCCAGTGCTGCGAGCTGATGAAGGCGAGGAATGGCGCGGGCGAGCCTCGCGGCGCGCGCTCCAGCGCCGCCTGCAGCGCCCGCTGCGAGCGCAGGTCGAGCGCGGAGGGCGCGGCGGGGAAGGCGGGGTGCGAGTGGTGCCAGCCGCACACCTCCAGCCCGCGCGCGCGCAGCGCTTCCGCCGCCAACGACTGCGACACTGAACACACAATGATAAACAATTTAGTTGACAATATAGAAAAGTTTAAATGTTGTGAAATGATTTTATATTGAGTCGAAAATTTACCGGGGTCCATGTCGCAGTGCGTGCGCGCGTTGGCGGCAGCGGCGCGGCAGTAGGCGGCCACGAGCAGGCGAGGCGGGGCTGGGGGCGGGGCCGCACAAGCCACGCCCCCCAGCAGCCCCATCACCTCGCCGCGCGACGTGTGCGCGTGCGCGTCCATCGCGATCAGCGCAGACACGTTCAGCGACACCGAGCAAGGCGCCTTACATAGAACATGTTAAATTTTACTTAAATATGTCAAATGTTTTTCTTAGATATCAATTTCATTGAAAAAGATGTGTCAATTTAAGTTTTTAGTTAATAAAAGTATTTTTTTTACTAAAAATGAACTTTTCTTACTTAGATATAATTTTTTCTACACAAATCCAATAAAATTAGTATAATTATATTTTACACTACACTGACCGGTTTATCCTCATTATAAAGGCGACACCGTATGAGGTGTATGGGCGGCTTGCGGGGCGCGCGCTCGCGGCGGGGCTCCGGCGCCACCTCGTACAGGTCGCCCGCCGCCGTGTGCATTATCGTGCAACCTCCCCCTCCATCCTGAATATAACACACATTCATACAACTACACAAGTTTGTGTACTATATCAATTTGTTCATTATCATCAGCCTGTTGACTGGTGAATGTAGGCATCCCCAATCAATTGCCACGACGACCAGTTCTGTGCCACCTGTATACAATGCTATAACGCAAACTTTACCAATATATTACTCCATTCTGCACGAGGCCTACCTGTGCTGTGTCCTAATCAGTGATCATTAAAGCAACACTATATAACATTTTATTGTGTAAGGCATTGGAGAGGGCTCACATCAAGCAGCGAGCAGACAAACACTGATGTTGGTGAAATGTCACTTACCAAATTAATTTTCTTCCTCCTCTTTGGCATCGGTTCGAACCTTCTTAACGGTACTGCTACTGGTGTTTCTTCTTTAACTTTTAAATTATTTTCACATAATTCTGCTGGATTTTTACTATGTTGGGGAGAGTTATCATCTTTGTCACTGTCAATGTCTACTTCTATATCACTTTCAGGGTCCGAGTCTTTCTTTTTTTCAATTTTAATCTGTAAACAATCGTTAAAAAAAATTAAAAACTCTCTTAGATTATTTTCTATATTTCCATAGTTTAAAATGTGTTGCACAATTATAGATTCATAATTTTAAATCGATACATTTATTTTATGCAAATTAAAATAAAATATATCCTTGTGCGAACAACTGTATTATCTTTTTTAGAATAAAGTCAATAAATCTAAAAAAAAAACTTACAACTTGCTCTCCTTCTGATACTGGCAAAGCTTGTCCCGAACCCAAGACAATCTGCATCTTCGGACTCCTTGCCTCCTCGGACACACCAGAATCAATCCGTTGTCTACTCTGCGGTGACTTCAATAAGTCTTTACTCTTAGATTTATCATAATTCCTAGAAACTTTTCTTCTATGGTTACCTATTTTCTTTCCTTTTAACTTTTCTTTATGTTGCTTTGCTAAATTTCTTAAAACAGCATCACCTGAATCGATTTCACTACCAATAGACTCGGTCGAACCAATATTTAGATCATCTTCGTAGAAGATTTCTGAAGGATTTATTGCAACAAGTCCTGGCTCTTTTAAATCCACAGCAGGTATTAGTAAACTTTTGGTCGATTTTACATAATTTTTCTTTTTAGGTGATTTTTTTGCTACAGGTATTGTTGGAATTGCCGTTGAAACCATATTAATAGAATCTTGTATGGTTGATATGTCATCTAAAATAACTTCTTGTACAACAGCGGGTGTATTATCATAGTCCTCGTGTTTGAACACTCCTATTGCTTGAGTCTCCAAGTTAACTCCATGTTCAACCTCAATCAGTGCTTGTATTTCAGCTATAGTCTTTGTTTCCAGTGTCTCTGCTATTTTATGAATGTTTTGACCGTATTTCTCCTAGATAAACAAGTGACAAGGCATTAGCTATATTGATTATGATATTAAAAATGAATATATGTAGTTATAAATACCATTTCTCTATTTAGAATATCTCTTTCTTGTTGGCTCCATGTTGTCTCAGATGCAAACTGTATCTTCTTGGAACTGTTCCCCGATAACTTCCGTAGAGGTCCATCTTTGGGCCTGAAAAAATATTATATTAAAAGATTGTTCTCCATGTAAGTATCGTCATCAGCCTTTGCCCACTGCCTCCCACAGTATGCATATAATTGTAAAGGCTTGCTTATGTAATACACTAAAAAAAAGGTATTAATAGTATTTTAAAATAATTGTATTTAGGACACTTTGTAGAGGGAAGATTTACAACTTACCGATTACAGTTTTTATTCTGATCATCATACCAATTTGTAGCAGTAGAATCAAGCAGCCATTGAGGATGTACTGTGTCTTCTCTATCTGAACATGAAGGTCTACGAATAAAGGTTTTCTTTATTGTTCACTTGATCCTTATTCTTAATAAATTAAAGATTATATAGAAGGCGTTACAAAAATAAAAGCTATATAATAAAACCAATTGTTTTATTGGACATTACTTACTACGTTCAACTTTTAAAACGATAACAAAGCTTTGACATATATTTTAAAGACGAATACATTTCACGCTTGACACTTACGACATTAATTTTAAGGTAAGACGAAGTATAAAACAAACTGAAATAACTTACATTCCCTGGTTGTTTTGGGCCAAACAAGAATTAAATGAGAAATCTCCAAGAATGTCAATTTCGTCTTCATCCGCCATTTTTTATGTTTATATTTTCATTTTCCCTTTTAGACACAGAGCTATTATTTTCCTTTTTTATTTCTATCAACACATTCCATTACCACATTACATTGCTACTTTTTGAAAAAGGAATTGAAAGATATATCTTAGTTATAACTAAAATTAAAATGTTATCATTAGTGTGCTTAAAAAACAACTGCATTTTATCTTTAACTTCCACCACACAATTTAGTATGTTCTGTGATTGACTGTCAATGTCAAAGTGGCAGTGACACTGACAACTGACAGGAAAATATCAACAAAACATCTGTGGCTTATCGTTGTTATATTTTTTACTATCATATTTATTATCGCTCTTCGTAGGTATCACACCTATTTCGTTACGCAAGTAAAGTAAAGTATAATCATTCAGCATCTGAACTTCTACGTTACCGGGTATTTGTACCATTAATGTGAATGATTTACATGCGAGAGAAATTAAATTTCAACAATGAATAATATTATATTACGACTACAAAACACAAAAATAATCTCAACATCCATTAGAAGTTTGTCTCTATCAGCTTCTGTAAATAAAAATTATTCGTGAGTATTTTTTTTAAATTTTGATAAGACATACTTTTTACGTCAACTTTGATTTTATTATGCTTTTAATTTTGATTTGATTGTAGATGTAAATTGCTAGTGGTGGGTGGTGGGTCAGGAGGCTGCACTATAGCTGCTAAATTCACCAAGAAACTCAAAAAAGATTCTGTCATTGTTTTGGAGCCTAGTTCAGTGAGTAATTTTTTTATTTACAAGGTTGTAAAGTTTTAACATAGTAAATTATTAAAGTTGCTAATTATAAAAGTTTTGTTAAATTTCAATATGCGCCACAGTCTCATTAAATATTATTTTTGTAATAAGTTATTCAACTTTTATATTTACTTAACTGATGTAAAATATACTTTGAATACATATTACACAAGAAAAGGTATAAAATTTTTATATCTATTGCTATTAAGATTATCTATTTTAAGTGTAAAGTAAACTAAAGGATGGACAGTGGTTTATGAAACTGTTGATTGATTGCCCAGTCATTTGTATGAAGGTCAAACTAGTGGCTTTGATTTACAAATGTGTATGTGTAAAACAGTAGCCTAGTGATGTTTTATTACTTATTGTTTTTGACTAAAACATGATTGTCACTAATGACTTAGTAACAATTGATTTATTCAATTGTGTACTCATTTTATTATCCTTATCAGAATTCGACAAGTGTACAAAATTATGCAATTTCGTGAGCTGCATATATATTGTGACTTATGTTGTAAACTAATTCTCAGTGAATTTATTTTTGGTCATTTTATTAAATTTGATAAATCTTTAATATACGTAATTGTAGTTACATATGAATGTTTTTGAATATGAAATGAGGAAGATTGCATATTGTGGAGTATTCAGAAAGGTCATGCCCAGTAGTGGGCAAAGACTTATAATATTTTTATTAATATAAATAATTATCATACAATATTATATATAAAACAGTATACAATTTCCAGAAACATTACTACCAGCCATTATTCACGCTCGTTGGTGCTGGTGTGAAGCCAGTGTCAGCTACGTGTAGGTCGGAGAAGAGCGTCCTGCCGGCCGCCGCTCAATGGGTACAGGACGCGGCGCAGTCCATTGACGCGGATAATTGTCGGGTCATCACGGCCAAGGGTGACGTCATCAACTACGAGTACATCGTTATCGCGGTCGGCTTGAACAATGACTACAGCAAGGTAAGATATTTGAGTTACTAAGAGGTATATAAGTATAACTGTTATTATCATACTAAAATATATCTTGATATCATCGGTTCGAATTTGATTGACAAAATTGTGACCATACATTCATATCATGAATGTACTATTATTTTTTTCGATTGTAAACAGAGTCGTTTATTACGACGTATGCAATTAGTAAATGACGTAAGCTCTCTGAGTGTAGTGTATCCAGTTTGAAAGCTCATATTGTTGTAGGTACCCGGTCTAAAAGAGGCTCTGCAGGACGAGAACAGCGGCGTGTCGACGATATTCGACCCGGCGTACTGCGAGAAGACTTGGCGGGACATGCAGAGGTTCAAGGGTGGTAACGCCATCTTCACTTACCCCAACTCGCCTCTCAAGTGCCCCGGCGCGCCGCAGAAGATCGCCTACCTCGCCGATTCATATTTTACCAAGGTGAGTCTTCTAGAAGTTTGTTTTTTTTATTTAATTACTAATTTTATAAAGGTCAAAGGTCATAAAAACGTGGTAAGTGTAAAGTGATACTAATATTGAAATGCTGATAACATAACAGCATTCACGGGTTTGATTCCGCCGTCTGTTTTATACTGTGAAACAAGTAGGTACCTACCAAACTATGGATTAGCTATTATTAATTAGTATAGATTTCTTATGTCTTTATCGTTATCATCATCATCATGTCAGCCACATGTCGCCAACTGCTGAGCGTAGGCAACCCTAAAAAATCGCCACGATCGGTCCAGCCAGGATACTCCTGCAAGCTTGACCAGATCATCGCGCTATCTTGAGGGAGGCCGACCCACACTGTTCATAAATATTTATGTTCATCTCCAGTCTCCAGTCATATTTAATGTCCAGTGAAATAATATAATAAAGATAAATGTGAGAACATTAACATTATCTTTCAATATATCACACCTGGCTACGTATCACATACAACTCGTGTTTGATAAACGTTGCCTTCTATTTACTAAATAAAATGTTATAACAAACACGTAAAGTTTCTGCAAGTCATTATTACATATAGTGTATATTTAGCATCGTTCAATACATAACAACTTTATTTATATAACATGATGTCTTCTCAGAGATGTATTGTGTAAGGCTGGGTTTACACGGTCGCTATTGTATAAAAACATATAATGTACCGAACAGTCTGTGGCTCGATTAGCATAATACCACGACCTCACGGATTGGTGTAGAGTAGTAAAGTTGTGCGACGCGACCGAACGAAGCAATTCGAAGCATCGTTCCTTGTTCGTACTGCAATGGATTGGAACAAATTGCCGGCGTCCGTCTGTCCGGCCAAATGTAACCTAGAAAGGCTTCTAACAGTAGAGTGAATGGGTATTTACTAAGCTAGCGTGTATCATCTTTCGACTACATCACCACTTAATATTAAATGGGATATCGGTGAAGTAAGCTTTTTCATCGTAATAAAAAAGAGGAGAAGGTTTTTCAATTTTCAACTGATGAATGTTCCGGATGCCATATTTCTTGTCGTCTTTTTTTTTCTTCTTTTTTTTTTATTTTACCCGGACCGACTTAGGACTGCGGTCAGATGGGTTAATTGTTTTTTTTTAATTCCCAGTCTTTCTGCGGTGTCTTTAGTTAGAAAAACTTAAACTTTTTAGGCGAACGTGCGCTCAAAAGCTAACATAGTGTACAACACGTGCCTGCCCGTGATATTTGGCGTCAAGAAGTACGCGGATGCCCTGCTCAAGGTGGTGGAGAGGAAAAACATCCAGGTCAACTATAAAACCGTGCTCAAACAACTCGACCACACCAAGAGGGAGGCGGTCTTCTATACCGCCACGGATACCGCTGAGGTAGGAGCTGGCAGGCGCAGTAAATATATAGCATTGGAATCTATTCTGTTCGTGTATTTTGTTTTTGTGCATAAATAAAAAAAAAAACTTATTCCAATCTTTGGATTGGCCTTGAACATAGAAAAACTGCATGTTGAGATTAAACTGCTAACCAAAATATTTATCTTAATTTTTTTTCTCGCATAATAATATATTACTAGCTAGAGATGTAGTGAGAAAATATTTTCCTTCGTAATGTTTTCGGAAAGGTTCGTATTTATCGTGCTCTTTCAAGTAACTTCAGTGTCTTGAGAATTTCATTCATTTTGACATTTGATATTAAATAATAAAGTTCCATTTTAATGGACATGACAATGTCACTCCTGCAATATGATCATTCCTTGATACTTCGAGTGTCATCGTATTCCGATAGAGAGCCGAGTTATCCCGAAGCAAAATAACTTGTCACTACATGTGTAAATAAGGTGAATATCAAAATGGCTGATTAGTATTAAACTTCCGCTCAGGAGTTCACGATGCCGTACGGTATGCTGCACGTGGCGCCCCCCATGTGCACGCCGGCCTTCCTGCGCAACAGCCCGGGCATCGTGAACGCGGCGGGCTTCCTCACGGTGGACAAGTTTACTTTACAGCACGACAAATATCCAAACATGTACGGCATAGGAGACTGTACCAACACGCCTAACAGCAAGACTGCGGCCGCTATCGGTATGTACACAAGCATAAATAATAAGTTAATTGGGAACCTCTCATCATAATCATCATAATTAGCTCACTATACGTCCCCACCGAGGGGCTCGGAGCCTACCCTATTATTAGGGGTGACTAGGCCATAGTCAACCACGC
>JAODUI010000002.1:1159836-1185717 GCA_027563995.1 Papilio gigon | reverse complement strand
TGTACTGGCATAGTAAGAGGTGATTTCACTTGAAACGTTGTAAATGGTGATTATCCTTCTGTTAGAGGATAGTCTTGCCCTCGCAGCAGTACAACGGGTACGGCGCCTGCCCGCTCGTCACCTCCTACCACACCTGCATCATCGCGGAGTTCGTGTACGACGGCGTGCCCAGGGAGACCCTGCCCATTAACCAGGTCAGTGCGAACATACACACACATACACACAAATACGTATAAACAAGTGTAAACCTCTTCCCCACTGGTAGTACTAACGCGCTATTTTCATGTCAATTCCCCAAATTAAATAGTTTTTTTAATTAGAATATCAGTAGATTTTGTGAACTAACTAGTATCTCCGGTAGCCATACCAATTAATGTTAAAAAGCTTGTGTTAAGATATGTTACACAATAGTCAAATGATGTTATTCGAACCCATGACCGGTAGTCCGTTTAAACTGTTGGCGTTACCAAAAACGTTGGCGTTGTTTGATGATTTTTTTTTATTTGAAACAATTTGTACAATCCGACAAAGGATGGTGATGACGATGAAGTGTGATCAATAGTGTTCCCCGACAGGCACGCGAGAGTATCCTGGCATACTATATGAAGAGAGATCTCTTCCCCTTCCTGTACTGGCATTTCATGCTCAAAGGTAACTACAATGGACCGGAGTTTGTGAGAAGAATCATTAATCCTTTCGCTAATTGAAGAATTAAAAAAAAAAAAGTTCAACATAACATATATTGTAAGCAATTACAGTGTTAAATGTAACTAAGAAAGTCATAGATTCTCGAGTTTTTTTTTATCGCAAACTTTTGCTTGGCTGTCGTTTTTTTTTTCAAAAAAACCCTTTAGCGTTGTCAGATTTTTTTTATGGTAACACTGACGACTGCGTTCACATTGTATATATTTTTGTTTAGTCTTGTCGAAAAATTCTTGTACAAATGCAAGCATTGTTGGTAAAAATGAATATATTTTTGATTTCATAATTTTATGATCGATGTTATGTGATAAATTGTGTTATATATACATAACAAAATTAATATATAAAAATGGACTATTTCAGAATATGTATATGTAATGTATATGTAAAATATACATATATCTTGAGATTAATATTTTTATAGAAACAAGTTTTTTTTAATTGTATTTGTCCTTCTTTTTGTGTCATAATTAATTAGAACCATTATTTTAAAATTACTTTTAGAAAACACTGTTCAATATAGAACAAATTATGTTTGTTGTGTCTTTGGACTTGTTTTTTACAAAATAAAAACGAATACTTAATGTGTATCTCAGTGTATGGTCAATTTGACCAGAAATAGATAAGCTCGCCATACTGCGGAACAATATGGAACTAACTTCTTTGCATATATAACAATTGTATAGTGACGATTGAAGTACCCCCTGGCTGGGATTTTTTGGTACAAATGTTGTATGCAACTTGTTTGAAACAGTCCTGTACTATGATACAATAATGTTATCACTAAGCACACAAGAATATAATTTATTTACTAATGCGAAGCGCCTTCTTATTTTGCTTGTAAAAATGTAATTATTTATTATATATTATTGTAAATGACGTAATCTGAGAACTACAAGGAAATATACTCAAGTTTTTATTGACAACTGTTGTTTTATTTTAAACTAGCTAACCCGATGAACTTCGTCTCGCCCGACACTCAACACTCGTCTTTACTATATGGTATTAAAGTTAAAATTGACTTTTAAGTATTACGAATCGATTGTATGGGTGTATAGAAAAGTTTTTTAGACTTTATTAAGGGATTTTTCAATTTTTTTCTCTCCATAAGAACCATTTCGCTATGGGATATTCTAAAAAAAAGGATAAGCGAAATCGGTTCTGCTGCTCTAGAGATTTGCGCTTAGTAAATTCATTCCTTCTTCAAAATTAATTTTTATATTATAAAAGATATAGATTTAAAAAACCATTAAAAACTAATGAATCCGTTTTATAAAGCTCTACGCACGCTTATAATCTGGAAATAAAAAAAAAATAATCTAGTAGGTTTAACATGAGTCAAAATTTATCATAAGTACTAAATTAAAAATGTAAAATATTTCAATTCAATAGTAGAAAATATGGTTTAATATCGCAAAGAAAATAGATGGCAATTTTATTAAGGAAACAAAAAAATATTTTATGTTCATCATGCAGACAGTACTACCGGATGGCGATAAGCCATAAATACAAGTAAGACCCTGTTTCCTCAAGCACTACCATGACTACCCATTCGTAGCTGTGAAGGATCAAGATCTAGCGACCAGGTGTTTAGTAGAGATAAAAAAAAAGTAAAAAATACAGACACTAAAATTACTGGAACGTAGGAAGAATCCGATTCCAATACCAAGGGTGAACTTGTCAGATTTACAAACATTATATTTTTAATCATTTCCGGCATTAGAACCTAAATATTAATTTAAGTAAAACCATATTAGAATAAAAAAAATATTCGCCAGCTTATTCTCTCCTGTTATTTTTCTTTTGTTAAATGTCTAGGTGTAAAGTCCTAATAGTCGGCGGCGGGGCCGGCGGCTGCAGCGTGGCATGGAAACTGTCGAGAATATTAAACGGCAAAGACATCATCGTCATGGAGCCATCTGAGGTGAATTTAAATTTTATTCTGTGCGTTTCAAATAAGTTTATGCATAAATGACTTATGTCAAAAGAAAATACAGATTATAAAAAAAATTGCGTATTTTTTTTATTTATACTCAGGTTAGGTTTTTAATATAACGTCTTAATATGATGCGATTTATTTAGAAGTTGCTAGGATTAAAAATGCGAGTTGATGCATATTCATCAACATTTATAAATAAGTGTTACCAGAATAAAAAAAACACGTGTTTTTAGGTTCACTTCTATCAGCCAATGTTTTCGCTTGTGGGAGCTGGCATAAATCCGTATTCCGACAGCCACAGGCCTATGCAGACGTTACTACCAGACGAAGTGATTTGGCTCAAGGATCATGCAGAAGAGTTCAACCCGATTCACAACGTGGTGAACACGCGGTGGGGCAAGAAAGTTCATTACGAATTTATGGTTCTAGCGGTGGGCTTGAAAAACGACTATGATAAGGTACGGTCTGCTGTGGTAAGATAATTTTAAGACTTGAATAGGTATTCGCATTCAAATCAAGACGGAGACATTGAGAAAGGCTCATGTCCAGTATTGGGCAGACAAGACCTGATGAGGATGATGATACAGAACGTCGTTGGCTCTGTGGTAAAGCACTTGCTTTATAATCTGCAGGTCCTGGGTTCGATACCCACATTTAACCAATGTTTTGGTTTTAGAATTTAATATGTTCATAGAAATAGTGTTTATCCTCGACCTCGAAATCGCGCGGCTAGTCGCTTAGTGGAAAAAAGGTTTTACTGTTCCAGATTCCAGGTCTAGTGAAGGCACTAGACGATCCACTTAGTGGGGTAAACTCGACGTTTAGTGCCCAGTACTGTGAGAAGACGTGGCGCTGCGTGCAAGGCTTCGCCGGCGGTCACGCGCTTTTCACCTTCCCGCGAAACGTCGGCAAGTGCTCAGGGGCTGCGCTTAAGATCATGTTTCTTGCTGATGATTATTGGAAACAGGTAAGTTAAAATATCGGGTCATCAGCTCACTATACGTCCCCGTTTCAATCATTATTTACTGATGATAAAAGTGTCTTAAAATTTATGAATTCCCAGCAAAAACTAGACGATAGAACCAATGTATCGTTTGTGACGGGCGCTGGCGAGCTGTTCGGTGTTCAGAAGTATTCGAAGGCGCTCAACAAAATCACCGCGCACAAGAACATAGCTGTTAATCGTTGCTTAGATTTAATGGAGGTCTCCAAGACTGGTGCTACTTTTATCACTGATAATGGACAGGTATTGTTTATTCAACTTAATTCCACCTATAACACGGGCATTCCCCTAATGACGCGGAAATCTCTCACAATACATGTCTATACTGTGCAATTTGAAATTATTTGTAAAGATCATCGGAAGTTTAGCGCGCCTGTTGTGTTATTATAAAATTGAATTAAATGATGTAGAAGTTTTATTTTCATTAATTTGCAAGAACGCGCTTCTAATAACGCGGGACTAATATGTTATAGGGATTACTGTACTAGCTTACATACATTGTGATTATATGAAGATTGTTTCAATCTTATTTCCATATAATATGATAAATTTAAAGCTAGTTGTATCATCGTGGATTGCATTTGTCGAGTTTATTTTTTTATATTTCCAGTGTATAACGTACCCATATAACTTCTTGCACGTAACCCCGCCCATGTCCCCGCCCACCTGTCTGAGTGCGTGCGCGCAGCTCGTCGCGGACGAGGGATACTTAGACGTCGACAAGTACACCCTGCAGCACAAGTTGTACCCCAACATCTATGGTATAGGCGATTGTATCAATACTCCGAACAGTAAAACTGCGGCTGCTGTTGGTAAGACTGTATTTAATATAATTTAATCATTAACTGCCATACTTAGAGTCGTTAAATGGTTACTAAAACACCCTTAGCGACTTTCTCTTAGTAAAACTGCACTAAAAGTTCGTCGACTTGTGTGTGGAAATTAGATTTATGGATGGATGAGAAGGAAGCTTCACGTAATCTGATAAAATGCAATATATTTTCCAATAAGAATCTTAACATATTATTACTGTTTAGCTCGTCAAAGTTTCGTTGTCTCACGTAATTTAATAAAAACCATGGCGGGGAAGCCTCCGGTTGTTAAATACGAAGGCTACGGCGCATGTCCCGTGTTGACGTCATACGTTAAAGGCATCCTAGCTGAATCTGTTTATGATAAGAAGCCTTGCGAGACGTTCCCTTTCGATCAAGTTAGTAGAATTATATTGTTTTAGAAATTAACTGATACAATCATATCGTATTCCAAATGAAAGCTGTTTCTAAAAATACACATGTCATTTTATCAAATATGGCGGCCACTAGGGTCGGCCATTTTCTGACATGTAATATTGTGGCAGTTGTCAAATAAGGAAAAATAAAAAAATGAAGATTTATTGTAAGATGAGGAAAAATTGTAGAAACCAAGAAATAATTTGAAATTTACGAGTTATAAATTGTGTGTCCCTTGTTTACAAAAATTACGCTTTCATTTAGTTTGGCTTACTTACATTCTTTTCTTGTTATGACAATTTTCTTTCAGAGCAATGAACACAAAATTATCGGTTTTTTAACTAAAACTTACTTACCATATTTATATTGGAACAAATTAATCAAAGGCAAATGGAACGGACCGGCAACGTTACGAAAAATAATCAACCCTTTAAGAAAATAAACAATTTGAGACGAATTTGTTTTATTAAATTATAAAAAAAATTAACAATAATTTGTGAGATAATGCATTTATGTGAAATATATTAATTAACTCTTATTTACATGTTTCATGCGAAGATAAATAAATGGTGTAATACTTTATTGTAGTCAAGTTAAGGCTAATTTACTTTAATACTAATTTTATTTGAATTAACTTAACATTTAATAAATTATTTAAACTTTTGTGACACATTATAAATTAAATATAAAAACGCAAACGGAAACTAGTCGGTGCCGACACGGGATGAATATGTGAGTGTTGCCCTTTTATATTTAGTTTTAACATTATAAAACAACGCATTTGATATTTTCTAATGAAATATTTAATTTGTTGTTTTTCTCAAATATATTGAATAAATTAATTTATAACTTAGAACTATACTAGATCAAAAATCACATAAGATTCTATAGCAATAATCAAAAATTCCAAAATGTTGTTATTTGTTTACTTTTTACTAGTAACTGACAATTTTTCTCTTAATACGTTTTCATTCTTAGCAGTAAAAGAACTACATTTTAACCTCTAATTATTACTGTAGATTTTATCTACCGAAACATATAAAAAAATATTCTTGTCTCTGCTTTCCCAAAAAGAGGAAGAGAGACGAGATTATGTTTTTGTACAAATGTTGGCAGTACACCATCGACATTTTATGCGTTCCTTTTTCGAAAAATTAAAAAGTAAATAAAACTTTCATAAAAAATCAGATTCAACAAACTTCATACGATAAATTATCATCATTATCAGCCTAATGAAGTCCACTGCTGGACGTACGCCTCCCCCATCGACATCGATAAATTATGCTTTATTGTTATTTATTGAACGCTCCGAACTTTTCTTTCTGCGAGCCATTGGTGTTTGTAATATCAGAGGCGGTCTGTCGTTTACGTTTGAGAGCTGCTTGTCGCACCCTGTGCCGCCGCCTGTTGCGCAGCAGGTACACGGAGAGCGCGACCGCTATGAGCAACGCGACAGTGATGCACGCAGCTAGGATTACTATGAGGTAATTGAACTTGGGACCCGAGTCTGTTGACGGTTGTAACTGAAAATAGAATTTTAGTGTTATTTCAAAAAAAGTTTAGTAAACAAAACCATTTCTCTAATCAGAAATATATTTTCAGTTTGTGTTTCATTATTGAATATAACGCATTTTTTGTTATAAATATATTATAAAAACAATCATATCTCTTAAACGTATCAGTCTTATAAAAAACTAAGAAAAAAATCAAATATTAAATCAGGACAAAAACTGAGTTACATTTGTTAGGAAGAACACTGTGTACTTACAATGTAGGTGCCGTGTGGTCCGGCGCGCATCATCACGTCGCTGCACAAGGCGGGCTCCGTCCAGTTGTACCAGTGCACCAGGCGCAGGCCCTCGTAGCCCCGCGGGGACCCGCATCTACGCACCGTATTATAACATGTATATCAACTATGAAAGTCAACCATCGAGAATATTAGAGCAGTGAATTTTTATACGAGAAAGGGGCATTGGCAGGAACATTGAAGTGATCGACGCCCGTGGACATACACTAGAGTAGTAGATTTGTGCCAACCTTTAAGAAACAGATATGCTGCTTGATGGACTCTGTCGTATAGTATATAGTGGAACACTTTAAATATTATCTATATAAAACCTCGCCTTATATAAAAAGGTATTTATCTTCAAATAGCAAAAGGCTTGGGCACGTCATAAATAAGCAACAATGTTTTGAGAGTCTGTTATCGCGTCGTTCTTATACCTACCTTAGTTCAGTCAGCAGTCTCGAGTTGCTTTTGTACAGTATCGGCAGGAGGTCATTCAGCAGCCACTGCAGCGGGCAGGAGCACTCCCACGGGTTGTACTGCAGGTCGGCGCCCTCGCTCAGCGCGCGCCACTCCAGCAGCTCCTTCGACAGTCGGGTCAAATTGTTCTTACTTATGTCGATCTGGAACAAAACACTTTCGGATTAAGTGGACCACATCCTAGAACATATTGGTAATGGTAATGTTAGTGAAATTAACAAAAATCTGCGAAAATTTATTAAAAAAAAAAATTCAAATTTAAAATTTGTTGACAATTAATGTACACCGGTCTACTATACGTTAAATTGGCTATAATACCAATTCTTAACTACTGTCGTACTCATGTTTATTTAAATTGTTGCTTAGTTGATTTCTTGTCGTTTTAAGAACTCCTCAGTGACCTGAGACTGTGCGGTGATTGTTGGAAATAATCAAATCAATATTAGGTACGACTCACCATACATAAAGATGTCGCGTCGAAAGCGCCCTCTTGTATATCGCTCAAGGCACCGCAGCCTGACATGTACAGATAGAAGCAACTCCTTTCATTCGAGGCCTCGTCGCCTCTGCCGATGACGTTACTGAAAGCCTTATCCTTCACAGTCACCAATCTGTGCATGTCGTTCAAATATAAATTCTTTAACGACAAAATGTTTTTGAAATAAACGTCCTCCACTGGGTTACCATCTAAACGCAATTCTTCCAATTTCGGTAACATCTGACTGCTTAGACATTTTGGTACTTCTTTTATGACATTGTAAGATATGTCCAAGCTATATAATTTTGGTAGTTTTTTCTCTATATTTATATCTTTTATTTGATTACCTCCTATATTGAGAATCTGTAATTTAATGTATAATTATGTGGTTAAAAATAATTTGAAGCGATTTGAATCTAGCGACCGTTGTTTCGAATCCCGCATTTCGAGTAGTCGTGAACCATATCCTTTTACGAGATTTTTCGAGCTTACCTGCCGGGGTTACGAGAAATGTTCGTAAAGTAACAAAAATTTAAACAATTTATTTAAATTAAAAATAATAATGCTTAAAGCAAATTCCAAAGCTGTGTGATTTTTCATTCATAACATTTTACGTGTAAATGTTTCAAAAACTTTCATTTCTATATCAAATATATAATTTTTATCTTTATACTCGCGTACCCACTGAGCAGTAGGTAATCTACCCATCATCAACTAGCCTTTGTCCCTACAACGGATCAGCCCAGTATTTACCTTCTACACTTCCAAAAATCTCTGTCAGCTCATATCTGAACTCACAGTCTTTTTACGTATATTCTCTTTCACACAATCCGTCCACACCTTCTTCGGTCTTCAGAAGTAGTCCATCCAATATCTATCCAATATGTAATATATACATTTCATGAGAACCATGTATATTTATCTAACTATATAAATATGTATGATAAATAACAGATAAACTTATTTATGATGTACAAATACATCTATGGTTTATTTATGTAACTTTATCAGTACTTTCGCCGCAGCGCTTCTCGTGCGAATTTCCAGTGTTGCCAATAAAAAAAAACTATTATTTAATTATAATTCTTACGGTGAAGGTAAACATCGTGATACAACCTGCACATATGTATGTAATTCAAAGATATATCTGAAGTTAACATACATTGAGCCAGCATGGTTGACTATGGCCTAGTCACCCCTAATATGGTAGACTCGGAGTGCCTCTGTCGGGACGTGTAATTGTGTAAATCGTGTAAACGTGTGATGGTAAATTCTCTTAACTTATGTAACAGTGTTTATTACTTTCTTACCTCTAAGTTATCAAAGTCGACATTATTTTCATCGTACATATCCGACAATCGGTTGTATGACAGATCTATGTAAGTAATGCCACCGGGGAATGTCGGCCAGTGGTATAGAGTGTTGATTTTCAATATGGCAATCTGTAACGTCGGCGGCAGTGCGAAAGTGAACGTTATGTTGTTCTGCCCAAGGTTCAATTCTCTTAGATTGACGCAGGTTAGAAATGCGTTCTCCTCTACGATCTCTATCACGTTGTTTGATAAATCTAGAAGTTCGCTGTAAGGAAAAGAACGTTAAAATTAAAAAAAAAATAAGTATTTAAAATTCGAACACAAGAATTCGTTATTTTCATTTAAAGTGATTGGACAACAGTCGATATAGGAATCAAGGCTTTAGTTCCTCCTAATAAGAGTTATTTTACAATATCAATGACAGCATAATAGGCATAACCAAAGCACTTACATACTATTGTTTAGAGGAAATGACTCCTTCGTCACGGATCTTATTCTGTTCCCGCTTAGAGTCAATCTTTTAACGACTTTAAACGGCTCGCTGTCGCTCTTCTGTAGCAACAGATCGTAAATTCCGTTCTTGCTTATATCTAAATCTTCCAACAGAACCATCGGGCGCAGAGCTTCCAACGGCATCTTTTTTAAAAGGTTACTTTGTAAATTCAACCTTTTTAAATTGTGTAAATACTTAAAATCCAACATATTAAAATCTGTTAATTTATTGTAAGACAGATCCAGTTCCTCCAAATGTTCAATGTTCGTGAACAGATCTGGTGTTATTTCCATCAGCTCGTTTTGTGAGAACGATAGCCTCTTCAGGTTGGGAACGTCGCTGAAGGGATCCGGCCAGTACGTCTTGATTGCATTGTTACTGAACCTTAGACTTTCAACTTGTGAATTTGGTGGTAATCTGGAAATTTAGTAATAATGGCAGCAATAAAAAAGAACTGTGAAGTGAGATAAACAATTACGCTGTTACTAAGGCATACAGAAACCCTTAGCGCCATCTAGCGTCGCCCTAAGTTTCCAAAGCAAAGACTCTGATGCCGATAATCGAAAGAACTATGGCCATGTTTTTTTTTTTAATCAGCTATGTAATTCTTAACACCTATTTTGCAGGTTTATACTTTGTCCGCCAGTATTTTTCTAACTAACATATTATATGTTTTAATATCAATCAATTCGGGCTATAAAATTAGTCGGAATTAGATGCAAATTCCATCGTAATATTTAAGTAAATCAAGATACGATCGGAAAGATCGCTTCCCGCGGCAAAGATTTGCAACACAAACATCTCCGGCACAGATCAAGTGATTGATGCGGTTGGTGCGGACGATAACGCGGACAACGACCTTCTCAATTAGTAACAAGATGCGTGTGATAAGGCTATCAATAGAGTTTTTTTAAGGTGTGCACGTATTGAGTTTACCATCTCCCCTATACAATGTGTTTACACTCTTGAATGTCGCGTACATACATATGAATCCTTTCATCCTCTTTAACACATGTTTCATATATGTCTTTGGGCAGTGAAAGTCTACGGTAAATATTCAAAGCACATTCTGTTTTTTTTATGACTTAGGTACGCCCTTTCCTATAGTGATAACATATAGTGCCCCTATAGTGATAACCGGAGTCCTTTTCCGCTGACATTTTCATTCATCTTTTACTGCCGCGTGGTTATGGTCATGAGGCTTGGATGTCAAAGTCGGAGTACCGTATACTGTGGAAGACATCGGGCCTATGTCCAGTAGTGAGAAAAGATTGATGGTGTATGGTATGACAAAGTAAAATTGTACTACTGTATCTTTTTAAAAGTTTTGTTGCTTTTTTATGAGCATTTTTTACCTTTAAAATGTTTATAGGTTAATCGATTATGGATACATTGTTACAATAGAGGGCGTTTGCTATGGACAGAGTAAACAAAGGGTCGGTTGATACTCAGAGATAAAGGTTCTCGTGAATACATTGATAAGTGTCGTATCTTGTATAGAAGTGTATCACGCAGCACATGACGATGTATTGATTCATAGACTCGATACTATTCTTCCCGGGAAATTAGAATTATCAATAGAAACAATCTGTATCATGAAAAAAAGGTTAAGGCACAAACTAGATAAGGCCAGATTTTCAAACTAAAACTTTTACAGGAAGTTAAGACTAATGAAACGTACAATATTTTTTTTTACACATAAGTTTGGTAATAAACGGAAACAAAAATAAAAAATGAGTCAAAAGAATAAAGAATATTGCGCAATGACAAAGCCATAGATATATAACCTATAAATACCTAATTTAATTTTTAGTGTTGTCAGTTAAAATACAAAATGACATTTAGAAATTCGACTCTCGATTAGAAGTCAAGCTTTTGTGAAACACTCCATCTGTAGGTGATACATCTAAGCACTAATATGTTTGGTCATTATCTAACTAACATTATAATTTAGCGTAAGCAACCGCAGTGAGTCTCACTTTGTGGAAGCAGTTTTAATGTCAATGTTTGCTTCAATAGCAAAGATTTTTATCTAAGCATTAGTTATTTTTAAATATTAACTATCAAGTTAACTGCCTTATAATGTTACGTCAAAGGCATACGCTGTATTTTCCATAGCAATATTTTCTCGGTAATTAGGGCTTTAAAAGTGTAAGGTTTTATGTAAATGATGATAAGGCATCAAGGTCTATCAGTTAATCTGTATTTATAGCAGCGTGAGACACACGTAACGTATTATCATCTACAAAATAAAATATTCTTTGTTTTATAACTACATTTCATTAATTAAACATACCTGCCAAGAGTATTAAGTCCCAAACCTTCGAAAGCAGCGGCAATTTTCAATCCATTCTGGTTCCCCGGCCACTGGATCTTATCCAAATCGGCCACATTTTCAATCCTATCCAACTCCGAACACAATATATTGAACACTAGATGTGTGCCGTCGATATCTGGTATCTCACTGCACGTACAAAACGTACACAATTTGATTAATTTCTGCACTTCCTCTGTAACACTGTCCACTACGATCTCTTGGCCGTTGACATTAAAAATTAAAAAGTTAAACGTCAAAATTACAATGGCGCGCATTTTGAACGGCGACCGCGACTCGCACACATCCACATTCGTCGTATAATCGAGGTGAAATGATAAAATTCGTTATCAACGTATCGCGACATTTATGTGTATGTTGAAAATGACGCAGAATAAAGATAGTAACGGATTACACTACGAAATTGTAAGTCTAATTAAAAACTAATGTAAAAAAAAATCACAGAAATTCTATAATTTACTTATATCCAAAAAAATGTCTGCTTACCGCGAACAATCTACTCGCTACGTACGATCTAACCTCTAAATACGAAAAACCAAAGGTACAACTAAATATTTCATATCTCGACGCGCATCTTCATTGCTTCATTCCATTAGAGTCAAGGTTATTTAAATGTAAATCTAATCTACAATTAATTGAATTGTGAACAATTAAACTTTTAACAAACTAACGTTATATGAGTTAATACAAATTGAAGAATACTTTGGTATCAATGACTAAGCGGCCATTACACGAACACCTACCTTGGATGTACGCCTCGTACTTTATTAGTAAAATATGTCGTAGGCGCTGCGAAATGAATATAAATTATTAAGCACCGCTTGTTTAGGCAATTGTCCAAATCTAACATCAGTTTATATTCATTTCAAATCATTTTAATGCAGCTAAAATAATTTTTCTTCATCATTAGGGCATAGGTTTTAATTTTAGTTCATTGTTTTTTTTGTTGATTTTCTAGTCTGGTTGCTGGACCTTTTAGACAAATTTTAATTTGATATTTTTAACCATAAATACTTAACCTTTAAAATTCATTTCTCTTCTTGTCTCGCATCTATTATTTTTATTCAATATTAAATTTATAAATATTAGTGCGTCTTGAAATTTATTTTTCATTGATGCGGGTAACAATAAAAATAGATAGTGTAGAAAGTACAATCAACAACGAAAGCGCAAGAATCTTTAAAATAGATCGACGATAGTTAAAATCTTCTTAGTAAATAAAGCTTGGATAAAAAAAAATATTCTACGTGCCCCTTGATCTCAGGCTGGCAACATCCCTCTTACACGTGTCACATAGCTAATGTATGACTTTTTGAGTACGCAACATACAAAAACAGTGGTCAATTTTTTTTACATTGATTTACATACATATTTTTATAAAGCTATTCTCTTTTGTTAAACAAAAAAGGGAGATAGCAATATTGTTCTACAGTTCTGTTAGTCGACATAGTTACGTTTTTCATTACGACTGTACATATGAATGTCTACATATATATGAATGTACAGTCGACACCAAAAGTAGATAGGGTCGTTCAACAGTTTGCGCAACCGAGCTGTGTAAGTAATCTCCATCGATTTCACTTCACACATCTCTTATCGCACTATATCTTTACTTTAGGTAAGTTTTAACGATTAAAAAAAATCAACAGTATAAAAAACTATTTGTGGAAAGATTAATTACAATGTTTTATATTAAACTAGCTGACCCCGCGAACTCTGTTTCGCCTTAAAGGCAACAAATAAACAGATTTTTTAATTTACTATATATTTTTAATTTACTATATACAAAAAAAAAGATTTCCTCCTCGGAAAAAAACGTGTATATGGGAAATGGAAAAGTGCTATTTTTAAGGCTTTCACAGGAGTTTTTCAAATTTATCTCACCTTTTAAACCTCCCCTAGACCTTCACGAACATTCCAACACCAAGATAAGATAAATCCGTTCAGCCGTTCACGAGTTTTAGCGAGACTAAACACTAAACGTTACACTTTCTTCACAAACATTAAAAAAAATCATGTTACTTATTAAAAAAAATATATTTAACGATATAAATTATAACAACGTAACAATTAAACAAGTTGTTGATTGTGCGAACTGTTCCATCGTTTAGTTCACCAACTAATTGTTACAATTATTAATATTATACTTTTATATAATAATATGAAAATATACTGCGACTTGCTTATATACTAACTGAATTATATCAAAAGTCTTTTAAATACAAAAAAAAACCTAGTTTCTTATCAGGTTTTGAATCATCCTGTGTTTCATAGAAAAAAAATCATAGCGTTTTATATTAATATAAAAATAAAGGAGTTTTCAGTTACACTTATAATTAATTATAGACTTTGTTTGACTCAGCTTTGTTTCAACTGTCAGTAATAAAACCTTTTTTTTTAACATAGCAAATACATATAAACAATAATAAATTATTAAAAAAAAAACGGAAATTTTAATGAAAATACTTTAAAAAACTTTTTATATAACGTGATAAATAGATGTTTATATAATATTTATGTATGGAATGGTAATTTAAGTACATAGTACGTTTTCAAACAAAACAAATGCTACTCAGCCTCAAAGACTTCCATTAAATACTTTGTTCATACAATACTTATTATTTCAACATATACGAAACTAATATTTTTTCACACTGATTAAGCTAGTGCTTGACCGCTGTCCCGCTCAATATTATTGTAAAAGGTAACTTATTACAATTTAAGACAAAGAAAGTCGAAAAAAAAAACGTTAATGGATAGGTTTCTGGATAAAACTTTTCAATGTTACAGATAAAAGTTACTAAAGTGTCATACTAATATAAATGCGAACGATTAAATGGATGGATAAAAGTTGGATAGCAAAAATCTCCAAAACGGCTAAATGGATTTTGATGAATTTATAAAAAAAAAATATTCAAAAAATTTCTTCGGTAAGTCCTATTGGTCATGTTACTAGGTACTGGATTTAGATATAGATTAACCAAACGGTCATTCTCTGTGCGTGTAGTATGTGTGAGTATTTAAAACTATTTTCATTGTAAATAACTTTAAAGATATGTACTTATTGTCGATGCACTGTGGCCTAGACTAGACTAGTTGACTCAGCGTCCGCGCCGTCAGAGGGCGTCGTGTTCCCGCAGCAGGTAATGGCCGACGAGACGCTTCTGTATGTCCGTCACTCCGCCGTAGATCTGGGTACCTCTTGCGTCCCTATAAAAAAAAGTTTTAAATTAGCATTCATAATTTTTTAAGTCTCGACAAAAAGAAATAACTAATTTTAACATTTACAAAAGCATATTATAACCTCTTTCGTTATCTTTCCATTAGTAGGCTATAAGACGAGGTATTTTGTGCCTATTTGATCTCCGCCATTTTGGCGCTGACGACAACCATTGCTAGTGGTGGTGAAAATTCGAACTAATAAAAGAGAATACTGGCAGTAACATTAATAGACGCCTTAATGTCGGAACGAAACAAAATCAGTTATTTTCATGCAACGTCCATATCTATAAAGGTGATTGACTCGAGATTATCTTTGTTACAACTCACCTGTAATGTCTCTCCGCGTTGTGCGTGGTGGCGAGCCCGCGGCCGCCGAGGATCTGCACACAGTGGTCGGCCACCGCGGTGGCGTTCTTGCCCGCCACGTACTTCGCCATCGAGCTGTTCTTGGTGCTGACCTGCGTCGCCGCGCGGTACGTCAGCAGACGGGCTGATTCTGTCATTATACTCATATCAGTCAAGCGATCCTAGAACACGGGAAACGGATTTATTATTAAATATAGAAAGGCCAATATTTTATACACAAATTCTAGTAGACTAGTCTAGACCTTGATAATCATCTTTACCTGAACGGAAGACAATCTCGTCAGCTTTTTACCAAAAGCTTCTCTCTCCTTGGCATACTCAATAGCTGTGTCTAAAGCTGCTTGTGCGATACCTGAAAACATTTGATTTATAACTTCAGAACATATTTTGCTCAGAACACCACGGCATTTTTATGTTACCAATCTATATCTACAGAAGAATTTGGAGAAAAAGTATGTATGAAACATGCACGTATATGTATGAAAGTGGATGACGTGAGAGACCTGTGTCAGGAAGGAAATGAAAACCATTCTTAGTCTTCTCTTTTGGATTCTGGGCTAAATGTATAAAATTAGATGAATCAGATATCTTACCGACTGCGTGGGCGGCGATGCCTATCCTAGCTTGATCCAACTGTCCCATCGCAATCTTAAATCCTTCGCCGACCTGGCCCACCATGTAGGACTTCGGTATCCGCACCTCCTCCAACGTCACGTCGCACGCTGTCACGGCCCTGTCAGAAACGCTTTACTTCTGCTTTATAAGCTCCCTTTACAGCCTTGCTTCAATGCATTTCGTAGCCGAAGGCGAAATGTTGAAAAGTGAAAGTGGCATTAACTAGCCCAAATGTCATCACATATAATATTTTTGTCCTTAAAATTTCGTTTAGTTAAGGTCTTAGATTTTAGTCATTTTATACTTTAATAAACAGTTCACTAACGAACTGTCTTTTCAGAGATATATGAAAAGAAGAACAGAAAGTAAAGATTTTTAGATTTAGTTAGCGAATTCAAGTAATGATTACAAACCTGACACTCATTAGGGGTTGTTTCTTTCCTCTGAACACACCTTCCGCTTCCACAGGAACAAGGAAACCTAACAATGAGATTAGAAGATAAAATTCGAAATCTTAATTCAAACTACAAGGCTGGTCCCAACAGGTCCCAACGGAATGTAACAATTGTCAGTGTCACTTACAGGCCAGTCCTTTGTGGCGCAGCGCAGGGTCCACGGTAGCGAACACGATGATCGCGGAGCCCTCATTAGCGGAAGACACCCAGCTCTTCTTGCCGTTCAGAATCACGTGGTCACCATCGAATGTCGCTGTGGTCTTTATGCTGGCTACGTCACTGCCCGCGTCTATATGATACATTTAATTCATAAATAAAGGAAATATTACGAAAGTGCTGTTATAGTAATCCGAAGACCAATGAGGCTCTTTGAATTATTTAATTGACGGCAAGAGATTGGCACAAGTTGCCAGCCAGTTTACATTGTTCTGGATAAGAGAAATAACGTTTTTTAGTAAGAAAAGATTTAGCTCAAATAAGAAATGAATACAAATAAAAACAATCTAAGAGAAACATTCCAACTTCCATTCCCTCAATGTAATGAAGAGAAGAAATTAAATTCATTTTTAATTTAATATAAAAATAATTAATATCTAACATTTTAAATGTGTAAAATTATCAATAACAGTGGTACAAAAAACCCTGACTTAACAATGTCAGAATTGTCTAGATAAGCAACAGTCACGTAACAGATAGCTAGATAGTAAAAAAACATCTACCAAAAAAAAAACATCAACAAGTACTTAAACAATCGCCTTAATTAAAAACAATAAATTTAAAACACTGTACCCGGTTCACTGAGAGCGAAACACCCGATAGATCCCTTAGTATAATCACATAGGAATATTTCCTTCTGTTCCGGCGAGCCTTTTTCATTGACCAGGTTAGTATAAAGGAAGTTGTGCAGGCTCATGATCATGCCGGTGCTGGCGCAGCCCCGGGACAGCTCCTCCACTGCCACGGCCACCGACAGATAGTCGAGCTCCCGTCCCCCGTATTCCTCGGCCACTGCCATGCCCATGAAGCCCATGTCCGTGAGGCATTTGATCTGTAAGAGACAGATGTAATGTAGTAATAAAGACGTAATGTAGTAAAATAAGTAAGACAGTAAAAATACTTTTAGAGTTTTTAGTCATGATAGAAAAGTAGAATAAAAATGTCTTAAATTTTAGATAGTTACTGGTATAAAAGATTTAACTACTAATTTTACAAGAAGAAAATTAAATAATTCCTGGTAAATCATTAAACCCCCGATAACGGGTCTTTTAAATTACATTCACGAAATCATTGACATGTTCATTAATTACTTAAAGTATAGGAATCCCAAGTTAACTTAGTTCCCTTAAATATTTAAATTAACTGCAGATGTTAACCAGTGTTTATCATTTTATTTTACATTAATTGAATAGCAAACGTATACTTGTGGTTTTCAAATGCATTAAGGTGTTTTATGAATGTTATTTTTTGCAATCGGTCATCTGGACTATTTTATTGAATCAACAAGTACGAATGGAAAAATGTAAACGTATGTATGAGATAAAACACGTGAACATTTGTTAAAGTTATATAAAGAACACAGCTGCCTTTATCAATCGCTCGTTTGATACGACGCTGCCTGATAAGCTAATACCAATTTCAATTGTACAAATGAATAAAAATAACGTAAGAAATATATAACAAAATTACTATCATATAACACGCTTTAAACATTAAAGCTAACCGTATATGTAACCTCAAGGCACATCTTACATCAGACAATAAACATAATTGTTTCTGTCATTATTTTTAACTCATGTCAATGAGCCATTTCCTACATAGAACAAAATACGTTTAGAATACACAGAGTGCAATAGTATATAGTACAGTATTTATATAGTATCATATATCAAAATATTTATTGAATTAAATATAAGAATAAATTATCGAATGATAGCAGTTAAATATAACAAGTGAATAATGATGTACATAATATTATTTAAAGGTTATCTGCAAGTTGGGAACTGTAAAGAACACATATCATTGTATCACTATGCATCACTATCTCTTTATTTATAGATAAAAACTAATACAGCTCTCATTATATCAAGCTGAGACAAACATGTGTTGCAATCAACATCAGCCCTTGTCCGCCCACTGCTGGACTTAGTCATTCCCCAATGCCGTCTACAGTGTTGCAATGACAAAGTTAAAATAGATTTTAATAAAATCTGTCCAGTGATTATGTCATAGGGAACAGATATGTATATATATATTACCAACAATGACTTTCACACAAACTTCCTTACTTGCACAAATGGATGAATTTAACATTAGATGCAATAAAATTCAATGTGGAAAAGGCACGAATAAAGTTTTTTTTGATTGAAAAAAATCTTTAACTATAAATGATGTTTGAATCTTGACCAATAGGTGAACACTAGTTATAAATTGAAACTTGAAGTATGAAATTGAAATAATGTACCTGATCAAAGGGGAACCTTGCATCCAAATCCAATTTCCTAGCATTAGGCTTGAGCTGTTCATCTGCAAATTGCTTTGCCAAGTTTTGTATTTCTCGTTGTTGATCGTTCAACACACTTGTGAATGTTCTCACTCTGGTTATGGAGGTCTTTGCACATTGTACCAATGTCACTGTGAATAAATTAAATATAGTGTTTAGTGATCATCAAATTATTGTAAAGTTTTCTTAAAGAGAGCTTCTACTTTACTTTGGACCTTTGAAGTAAAAGTATTTTTATTTAAGTGGGTAGGTAATAAAATGTTGTTCTTACTAAGAATATTCCAGATTATGAATTACTCTAAAAACTACAGTCAAATCATAATTTTTTTTAATTGTTTGACTGCAGATGTTAAATTTATATTAAAAAAATTAAGACAACATGAACAATCAATTCAATATGTATGAAACTCAGACACAAGTACTTAAATAGTAGTCCTGCAGAAAAATCAAATAAAACAGCGTTTTCGAAGCATTATTTACGTTTACAATGACCATTTAGTACGTGTAGTTGACGATGGGTGACGAAGAAAGGTCACCAATGATGGCCTTCCTTACAAAAGGCTCACACGCGATCCCTATGGGCCGCGCCCAAAGATGGAAAAACACTAAAGTACACATACTAAAATCTGTAAGGTAAAAAACTTACAAGAACTTTTTGCAGATTTAAATAGGGCACCGGCTACCATGATAACGCTTGATTACTGAATGTACGCGAATGACACACAGTAACTTGAGTTAAATTTAGTATTGCAAAATTATTTGACAGATTCTGATAAATTCAAGGTTAAACTACTGGTCGAAATATTACAACAATTTAAAAATTCCGCTAGTAAGAAACTTCACACACAAATAGTGATTTCAGAAGCTGTAATATCGAATTATCTTTTATATAAACTAATATTGAGAAGTAACCATACATCTGACACAAATGTACTCAGTCTAACACATGCTGACTTTTTTATCAACGTATTTATATTATCTAATGCTACGAATTCCACCCAAATAGATAGTTGCCGATTGCTGAATTAATTTGCATATCTTTGAATGTGTACAAATATTGACAAATATGTCAGTTATGTTTGACAGTGATGTAAACAGCTGACAGTGACAATACACAGCACTGTGTTACCGTTCCCTTTCACGTTCCTTCCTTTTAAGTTTCTTTTGTTTAGAATAAAACCAAAAGAAATAGAAAAAAAATCAAGTTATAAACGTGTTGTTGCAAATTTTGCTTCATAGATATTTATTATGCTATTGTATCGTTATTTAATAATGTGCTTGTTCAGAACGTAAGGTCTTTCCTAGAGTACAATATTTTCTTTATTGATTTAACATTTATGATCTCGGTTTTTCATCCATTCTTTGTTATTCTGTTTGTCAAAGTCACCAAATTATCAATTCCGTCTTTGCAAAGGAAAAATAATATTTTGAATTTATATATTGCGCTTTGTTTTTGAAACGTTTGAGCACAATAGAAAACTTTTTTCTCGTAATTCCTTTAATGCATTGTACCCGTGATAGTTGCCGAATAAGTTAGATCATTGTTTGGATAATTATTATAGTGCAACGAGGCTTACCCAATAATATTTGATTGGAAAGTGTTAAGATGACTTCGATTTTCGATCAATTAGAGCAAGCTTCACAAATTTCACAAAGGGCCGAACCAGTCTCTGAACCTATGACATCGTCGGGGTATATAACAATGCAAATGGAAGACAACACGCCCATGTTCTCAAAGCAAAAAATGAACTTTAATCCATCTGATCTCATCACACATGTTGCTGTGGCTAGCGATTATCTAGTACTAGCGATGGCCAATGGAAAACTTTTTCGTCTGGATTTAAAAATACCAGATCAGCATGAAGGTCCGATAATCTTTTAAGAATTAGTAGTTAACAATGATTTCTTAACTAGTTTTATATTTAGAAAAAAAAATCATTAGGAAGAGGACAAATATATATTGTACATAATTTGGGGCATTTACATTTATTATCAATTTATCCCTTGTTTATTCAAGATTTTTCTGTTCCAATGAAACTAGCTAACACATTATGGGTAATGTCTTTAATTTTAATATATTTGGATTTCAGAAATCCACTTTGCAAAATTTGTACAACCAAACACAAAACTTTCTAACATATTTTTGGATCCACTTGGACATCACTTGCTTATGGCTTTTGCTGCCCGGAACAAAGAAGGAAATCCAGAATTGATTTACCTCCACCGTTCCCGGAGCAAGCCTAAATCTGTCAGCAAGTCTAGGAATTATGAAGTAACTGAAGTAGGCTGGAATTACGAGAATAAATCCATTGGAACCACAGGACCCATACTGCTGGGTACATCACAAGGACATTTACTTGAAACTGAGTTAGAAGCTGATAATGACAAAATGTTTTCTGGCAGTCAGCAGTATTGGAGACAAGTATGTACAGGGTCACATGTTAAATAACAATGTAAAACATGCCATGCTTGCAATGTGGGCTTGTAATCTTGTATGACATTCTATTTTCAATACATCATTATCATCAACCTGATCTATTCTATGTTACTCTTCCAAACATTTCAGCTATCATATCTGAAGTCATTCACTTCCCATGCATATCCTGATTCACACAATCCATCCATACCTTATTTGGTCTTCCTCTACCTTTATAGCCATCCACATTCAATCTCTAGCCTTCTTCTTGACTAGTCCTTTCTATTTTCTGTAGGTATCTACTAATTTACATGTATTTAAACTTGACTATTTT
The DNA here is from genome assembly GCA_027563995.1 of Papilio gigon. Classification (NCBI taxonomy): domain Eukaryota; kingdom Metazoa; phylum Arthropoda; class Insecta; order Lepidoptera; family Papilionidae; genus Papilio; species Papilio gigon. Next base: position 1,164,051 of record JAODUI010000002.1, on the reverse strand, counting down.
TTTTTTCACAAGCTGCCTAATTACTTGCCTCTTTACGGAGGCAAGGAAGTTGATGGATTGGTAATGTTTTCAGTTTTCTATTTCATGTTATTAGTTTTAATTTTCTTGGAAGGGATGATATATATTTGTAAAAGTGTTTTAAAAGTAAAATACCATAGTTAATAACTCTGTGTGTTTACATCTTGGTATTTTTATTTAGTAATAAAACTGTTGTAGATTTTCGATATTGGTAAAGGCACTGACACACCAATAACTGGCATCCAATTTCATCGAATCAACAACACAACAAAGTATTTCATATTTGTGACGACACCAACGAGATTGTACCAGTTTATAGGCAGTGCTGTGTTCACGGATAATAAGCCTTCGCTGCAGACAATCTTCTATTCCTATCTAACCACAACTGAGACAGGATTCCAAGAGATTCCATCTACTTTGAAATATTCTAAACTACAATTTTACTTTGATAAAGATAACACACCAAAGACATTTGCGTGGTTAACGGAGCCTGGAATATTCTATGGACAGGTTAGTTTTAGAATATAGCTTTGGTCCTTTTCAATGTGTTACATGTTTGTGTTGAAAAGGAAAATTATAAATTTCTATATAAACAATTCTTTACAGTTAGATCCAACTTCCCAACAAAATTCAAACTCACTATTCACTCAAGGTGAGCTGATAAATTACCCAGCTGAGAAAATAGATACAAAAGACTTGGTTTCTGAAAAAGTCGATGCAGCAGAAAAGACGCCGCTAGCTTTCGTATTGACTGAATTCCACGCAATTCTTATGTTCTCTGACAAAGTCAAGGCAGTTTCTCTTTTGAACCAAGAACTTGTCTACCAAGACACTTATTCGGAAGCTCACGGAAAATTAAAAAATATCGTCAAAGATCCGGTTCGAAGGACCATTTGGGCGGTCACAGATAAAGCCGTCTTTAGGTACAAAGTGATTCGAGAGGAACGAAATGTGTGGAGGATTTATTCAGATAAGGAAGAATTCGATTTAGCAAAACAGTATTGTCATAACAACCCAGCTTTTATAGACATCATAAACGTGAAGCAAGCAGAATTACTGTTCTCCAGGGGCGAATACGAGAAAAGTGTCGAAATATTCGCAGAGACCCAATGCAGCTTCGAAACTGTATGCCTCAAGTTTCTAGAAGTCAATCAAACAAATGCTCTCAAATTTTACTTGGCCAAACGATTAGATGCTCTGAACGAAGACGACAAGACTTTGACTTCAATGATCGTTATTTGGATGACGGAGTTATACTTGTCTCAACTTGGGTTCTTACGTCGGAAGGGGAAGGAAGATTCCGATGAGTACTGCCAGATACAGAGCGACTTTGAAATGTTTCTTCTGCAACCTAAAGTGATGAAATGTATGCACCACGTCAAGTCTGTAATATACGACCTTATGTCTTCCCACGGCGACAAACACAATCTGATTAAATTGACTATAATCAATGAAGATTACGAGAATGTGATAGAGCAAAACATATACAAAAAATCGTATTTAGAGGCTTTGAAAATTTTGCAAGGTTTGCGGAGACCGGATTTGTTCTATCAGTTCTCGCCCATGCTTATGGAAGCGGCGCCCAAGCAGACCGTGGATGCTCTCATATCGCAAGGACCCAGTTTGACACCTTCGAAGCTGTTGCCAGCCTTCCTCGGATGTGAGAACGATGACAAGCACGTGTTGGAAATAATAAGATATTTGGAGTATATCGTTCAGAACTATAATGGGAAGGACAAGGCGATCCATAATTACTTATTGACGCTGTACGCCGAGAGGAACAAGCCAGCGTTGATGAGATATCTATCGAGGCAGGGACAGAGCTTGGATATGGTTAACTTCGATGTGCATTATGCTCTGAGGTAAGTGGCCACGCCCACTCATTAAATATTAACTAAACCAACTTCCTGAGTACAAATTTGACTGCTTAACGTTGAGTCTGGGATTAAGTGTGTAGACTTGTTTTAGAATTTGTCGTGAGAAGAACGTCCCCGAAGCGTGTGTGAAGCTGTCAGCGCTGCTGGGCCTGTGGGAGGCGGCGGTGGAGCGCGCGCTGGACGTGGACGTGCCGCTGGCCAAGAGCGTGGCCGCCATGCCCGAAGACACGGAGATGCAGCGCCGGCTGTGGCTCACCATCGGTGAGGATGCATTTATATTAACCATGCATACACCGCAGAAAACAATAAAAGCAATTCTGTACTTTATACCTATTTATTATATGGGAATAAAAAAAAATGTTATTTGAGTAGTATTTGAACTGGTACACGTTTAGGCAAATTTTGTTAAGAAAGCAACGTTTATGGTTTTTCTCGCTGTAAAATATATCTCTAACTCAGAGTGTTACTTTCCAGCTGAACATGTGATAACGAAAAACCAAGACTTGAAGGAAGCGATGAGCCTGCTGCAGGAGTGTCCTCTCATCAAAATCGAAGACATTCTGCCGTTCTTCAGCGATGTTGTCACCATCGACCACTTCAGGGAACCCATTTGTCAGTCACTTCAAGTAAGATTTCTTAGAAATTATTGATATCTCTACGTATTCCTGCTCTACATTATTGCAACTTATAAAAAATGTCAGTTACTAGATGATTTTTCGAGTTTATTTTCATTTCAGGAGTACAATACACAAATAGAAGACCTGAAAGCCGAGATGGAGGAAGCTACCAAGTCCGCGGAGTGTGTGAGTAACTCGACACCTCTGTCAATAATTTTGATGAGGATTTCATTAAGAAAAATACAATTTAAAAAACGTGACATTCATTAGAAGATATGATAGTTCCAACTACCAAGACGTAGGACTCGGAGATGTCAATTGGTTGCCAAAAGAGACTCTTAGTGTTCATTTTTCTTACTAAATCGACATTCTTCTTTCTTACTAATCTACATTGACTGCGTGTGTCAGGTGCGCGGCGAGATCCAGTCGTTCCGCAACCGCAGCGTGGTGGTGTCGGTGGCGGACTCGTGCTGCGCCTGCGGGCTGGCGCTGCTGCTGCGGCCCTTCTACCTGTTCCCCTGCGCGCACCGCTTCCATGCCGACTGCCTGCTCACCGAGATACAGCCCACACTCAGTAATGCTATTTTTTTTTAGTAGCGCCCTCTGCAGTCATAGTGACAGAACTACAGCGGCGACATTGTATAAAGTTACGATTGTGCTTTTTAAAAGTTCTTATTTAAACTTTAACGAAATGGCGTACAAGGTAATCTTGCAAAAAGGAAGATTTGCGAAAGTCAAATATATATCGCTCTAAATGCGACAAACATATAACAGACTCCGTCGCTAGTATCATTTTTATTTAAACAGGTCCAGCACGGCGCAACAAGCTAAGCGACCTGCAGCGGCGCCTGACGGTGCTGGCCAGCGCCGAGCTGGCCGCGGTGACGACCAGCGGTCTGCCGCTGCGGGAGGTGATCCGCAACGAGATAGACGACATCGTGGCCAGCGAGTGCATCTTCTGCGGCGAGTACATGATCGCCTGCATCGACAAACCTTTCATAGCAGACGAAGACTGGGAAAGGGTCATGAAGGAGTGGGAGTGAGTTCAACACGTAGTGCTACCGACTCGCCTGGCGAGTGCTTACGTTGGAAGTGAACATGACTAGTAAAGTGTTATAAAATCAATTGATCACTTATTCTTGAACAAATTATAGGATTATTTAAAGACTGATTTGGTGAAATATAAATTAAATTGAAAATTTAATTTAATTGTATATTTTATGTAAAAAAAAAGCAAGTTTCTAAATTCTATAGTGATATTCTATTGTAAGTGCTTATTTATATATTAGCGAAATTATTATTAGGATGTAAGCAATATTAATATATAAAACGATGAATATATAAAGATTGTTTCATTAACTAAAACACAAAAATTGTTTGATATACGTTTATTGAGAAATTTGTGTTATCAAGTACTGATCAACAATAAATTAATAAATATTAGGATTTAGGTGAGAGGAGACCATATTAAATCCTAAGGACAGCGTCCGATACACGAAGTACGGTGTTAAAAACTTAAAAATTTACAAACAAACAGCGATACATGTCAACACCTCGTTATTAGACACAAAGAATTAACACGAAGAAGGAAAAGGCGCTCGCGGGCGCCGTGACCCCGCCCCCCCCCCCCCCCCCCCCCCCCCCCCACCCCCCCACCCCCCCCCCCCACACCCCCTCTCTATAACTCCCCCCGCCCCCCCCCC
>JAODUI010000002.1:1120200-1159736 GCA_027563995.1 Papilio gigon | reverse complement strand
GTTGGAACGTACGTACACGGCTATGAAAATTATCTTGCCATGCGAACCGATCCACAGCTCTGCTTTGTGGACAAGCTAAAGCCGCAGCCTCCGGGGGCGCGCGCCCCGGCTTGCAAAATAATAAAAAAAGCGAGCCGCACAGCCATCCCCGCGAGCTCGGATGCCGTGAAAGTGGCACGCCGTGGATAAATGAAGCTTTTTTTGTTTGCGGAATACGCCTAAGCCCGACGTCGTTCCACTTTCGTATTGTCCCTTGAATTCTATAGATGTTAGTTCATTCATAGCGCTCACTTGCTTGAGAACGTCATTAAATTTATGTCGCATTTAAACGTTTCATACACGAGTCCCCGTATACAACCGACATGTTGAAATTCTTTAATTAATGCCGGACGATATCGCAAATAAATGTTATTCGAAATGATTAGGCGCATTCACTGGCGAACGTTGAAATAAAATGAATTTCATCTCATATTTATTTACGAGAATCTCATTCAATTGAGGGCGAGAAGAATTAAGTCAACAACGGACTTAACAATAGAGACCGAGTTCATTTTATGTGGGAGGCAGTGTAAAAAGTGACCTTGTTGTCTTGTATCTAAGATATAATATTGGAAAGCACGGCTTGAGATAAGGGGAACGAGCCGTCACTTCTGCGATTTAAGTGACAGTTTTATTAATTTCCTATACTACTCATCCCCATTTTCCACCCTCGCAGTTACTAACAGTTTTGCACTGGCGGCATATGTTGTCGGCAGTGTTCGCGGCGCCGCTCCGAGCTGAGAACTTTTTAAAATTTGAAACGACAAAACAGTTGTGCACATTTTATTAACTTTGCTCGATAACATCTCTTCATTTTTTTTATTTTGCCGATAATAAAATTTACTGCTTTATTATATTAAACTTTTATACTTATGGCAATAATTTAGTGTTTAAAAGATTCTTAGTACTCAACAATATAAGTGAAAAAAGAATAACATGTGCAAAGGACATTTTTGTACCTATGAATGTTATGTACCTATATATTTAGTATAATAAAATACACGCAGAGCTATGAGGCTCTTTGTATATCTGTTAAATTGAAAAGCGAAGTAATAATTACAATAATACAAACGCCCTAACGCCTATCTGGCTTAATAGAATTGGGATACGGGGGCTGCATCGTAATAAAGATAGGACAATTGGAATAACGGTGCGTGGCCCGCCAACAAATGCGTATAGCTGTGTCTGAGATAAGCTACAGCTTAACGCCGGCGCAGCAGCGGATGCTTTATCTCGATTTCAATTATTATGCTACCGTTTTCATTGGCCAGCGATCGCTCGAGCGGGGGGAGGAAAGCCAGGGAAAGGGGCGGCCACGGTTCACTTTATCTCAAATCTCGCCCAAATCACACTTTACTTTACGCTTTGTTGTGTCCATCTCTAAATAATAAAGGAAAACGTAACGGAATGCTTTTCTTACATCATTGTGCAGACAATTTTAGTTCTCTTAAATGTGTTCATCGTGTTCAAAGTTACGCACATTTTAATCGTGTAATAAAACAAAACCATGCACATTTCAATACGGTTCATGTTATTCTCAATATCAATGAGTTCTTAACAAAGTAAGTGAAACGAATTTGATTGTTTCTAATCATTTATTTCTTTACCAGGTACGGAATGGATCTAAATGGTGCGAGAAGAAAAAATGCAACCCGTGAAACAACCAGTACGTTGAAAGCCTGGCTCAACGAGCACAAGAAGAACCCGTACCCGACCAAGGGCGAGAAGATAATGCTGGCCATCATAACTAAGATGACACTCACACAAGTGTCCACGTGGTTCGCGAACGCGCGCCGGCGCCTCAAGAAAGAAAACAAAATGACATGGGAGCCCCGGAACCGGGTCGATGATGACGATAACAACAATGACGACGATGACCACAAGAGTAACGATGGAAAAGATGCCCTCGGTGCGTACTTCAACTATTAATTATATTTATATGTTCTTTAACTGTGTATTTTACTTACCATATTTTTTTTTATTTTAGATGGTAAAGATTCAGGCACCGGCTCTAGTGAGGATGGTGAAAGGCCGCAGCAGAGGTTGGACTTGTTAGGACAGAGAACGGAATCCGAATGGTCAGAGTCCCGCGCCGACAGCGGGCCCGAGTCACCGGAGCCCTACGAGAGGCCCATACATCCAGCTTACCAACATCTACCTTCTCGCGCTCCTCCTGGAAGCACTTCGGCGTCGGCCAAGCCGAGAATTTGGTCGCTCGCTGATATGGCGAGTAAGGATGGAGAGACTCCTGCGCCGCCACCATCGGCATCGGTGTTCTATCAATCGGCAGCCGCGGCAGCCGCCGCTCGCCTTGCCCATCCTTACGGAAGGCCTGAGCTGTACCGTGGCTTGTACCCTCCTGCACATCCCACAGACGTGGCGCTGCTGGAGTACTCGCGCTCGCTGGCGATGGCGGCTCCGGCTCCCGCGGCCGCCCGCCCCCCCCCCCCCCCCCCCCGGCTGTGTATCTACAACAAACAATTCACTAAAGCAAACTATATTTATTGACTAGCGGCTGCACTGTCCACCTCCATCGTCTGCGTATCCGTCTTGTCCCCTTTGCCGTCCACCTGCATCGATTCCAATTTCTCGTCCTTTTTCCCTCCCACGTTTACATCCGCGCCATCTTTCTTTTCCAAATCTTCTTCGTTTTTCCTTTCTTCTTTAATCTCCTTTTGTTCCGAGATGTCCTTTTTGTCTGCTTCCTGCTGTTCAGTTTCCGGCTTACTATCCTTCTTTTCAACATTTACATCCTTAATACTATCATTCGTTGCATCCTTCTTATCTTTACTCTTATCCCGTTTCTTTACATTTTTGTTGCCTTTCTTGGGGCTTTTCTTTTCTTTTTCTACATTCTCGTTTTGTTTCTCATCGTCTGGTTTAATTTCGGGAGTTTTTTCCTTAATTTGTTCCTCGGGTCGTGTGTCCGCGATCTGTGGCTGGGCAACTTCAGCGCTCTCTGAAGGCTGTTCTCTTTTGGTTTCTTGTATTTTCTCATTTTTTGGTTGATCTTTTACTTCCTCTTGTTTTACATCTTCTTTCAGTTTATCAGAATTATCGTCAACCGTTGGAGCCTCCACCGAGGGCGGCCCCTTGCTTACGTCCTTCATTTCGACCTCACCATTTTCCACAGACTTGTCGTCGTTGGCAGCAGCCTGACTCTCGGTATTCTCCATTTCCACATCTTGGGCCTGCGCCGCGTTGCTACCCTTCTCAGCCTTAGCTTCTAATACAGCTATACATTTTTGAATACACCTAATGGCCTCCTTCCTCGCCTGCCTTATGTTCTCCTTGCCGTCAGTTTCGATATTGTCTAATTTGATGAGATTCCTAGTTAGCATCTCGTCTAAATATAGGTACTTTTTGTCTTTCTTCGTACCGGTGAAGTTTTCAACTTCAGACATCAGATTTAGTACATCGGTTTGTATGGCTAGGATTTGTGTTTTGGGATCATTGGCCGGGGGCGGCTGTGGCTTTGGCTGAGGCGGCGGAGTGTGCTGGTGCGGCGGCTGCGGGGGCTGCGGCGGCTGAGAGGGCGGTGTCGACTGTCGCGCAGATTGCTTCTGCTGCGGTCTGGACGGAGTTTCCATTCTGGGTGCAGCCTGCTCGTGGTGAACCGGCACCTTAACGTAATGTTCCTCGGGTGGCATTTGTGGTTTAGGAGATTGGGACCTCTGCGGGGAAGCGCCGCGAGCAAACGCCGCCTGAGGATAGACTTTTTGTTGAACAAACGGCTGCGGTCCCTGCCGGAAACCTTTGTTAAAGGGCGTGCCGAAAGCTCTTGAGAAGTTAGGCGGTGCGTGGAAATTGACAGGGCCATCGTCGGCGAAGTATTGGTCCCTGTCGATGTGCGGCTGCGGCGGCGGCACGTACGTGGGCTTCGCTTCGCCGAAGTGTGTCGCGTGGTCTACCGACTTGTTGATGACGGGCTCATCTCGGCCTTCTACGAAAATAGGTATGTGTCGCACGTTGGACTGCTGCTCCGGGTGTGGATTGTGACTCTGCTCCTGGTGGTTCTGTCCACTCATTTTGTTAGCGTGACTTAGACCGGCCGTGCGATTATCGGGAGGTGCTGACATCGACCTCTGGGTCCGTTCCTCCTCATCAACTAAACTAGGATCTGCAGGGCTTTTTTGACCGAGGTCTACTGTGTTCCTGAGGCCGTACTGCGGGAGAGGGCTGTGCTGGTCCTCTTGTGCGGTGTATTCGGCCTGCGCGGAGGGCCCCGGCGGGCAGTCTGTCTGTGTTGCAGCGCTGTGCTGCTGCGGAGACTGGGGCTGCGGCGACGGCGGGGGCGGCGGCTCCTCGCGCGAACCGAACCTGCGGTTCCAATGTGAGGGGAAATGCTCTCTGAACTCCGACGGGATGTCGTCGAAGGGGAATCTGTCGAAGCCACTGAACTCGTCGAAATCTGCAATGATAATTTAGTTTATTTCACAAATTGCAGACGAAAAACTCTGCCAAGGTTGTCGTTACATTTTGGTAACAATGAAAAAATTACAAACATAACTTTGTTATGATTACTCATTTTCATTGAATAAAAATATAAGGGACAATGAATAAAGTGTAAGATATTGACCGTCCGTGGCGTCCTGGCTGGAGGGGCGGCGCTTGCGGGCCCAGGTGGCGGGGCGCTGGCGCAAGCGCGCCGCTATGTCGGGGTGGCGCGCCGCGAGCTCGCTCCACGCGCCCGAACCCTCCTCTTCATCAAACGGAAAGCCGCGCTGCTGGAACACAACGTCACTTTTATTCATAAACTGATATATAATTTTACGCTATAAGTACCAAATCAATCAATTTAACAGGATCAAGTGAACTTCTGAATAATATAATTTTCTTTAAACAATTATAAGATTGTGAGCAAGTCTTATTGCAAAATGACACTGATAAGATTATTAATTCGTATAAAATCGAATATTATAATAAATTACATGTTTCTTGCAAGCATTTCTCATCATTTAACCAGTAGCGATGATTACAATCAGCCCTATAAGGTAATTGTACATGTAATTATTCACCAACTCAACACTTGAGCGCTTAACATTTTACAAAGTAACATTCGACAGAAATAACTGTACAGTTATCGTCAGTCATTTCCTCGGCACTGTATTTCTTATAATTAACAATAAATATAATTAACCGGAAGAGCTCCAAAGGCATATAATTCGATAAACACTTATCCATACATAATTGGGACTAAAGTCTATTCTAATATAGACATTATTACAGATATCTTAAGATCTACAATCGGTTGTGTACGATGTACGACTTATTGTGAAGTGCTAGAGTCGTGTTTGCGGCGCGAAGATCTGACCAAATAAGGCAAGGACGGTCGCGGAATGACCTTTAGGGTGTACTTTCGTATATTCAGAACTGATACCGCACTTGCAAATTGATTTATGAACACTACTGATATAGAAAACAATTGTTTCGCACTACGAGTGACATGGCTTGATACTTGACTTGTAGGGTATAACGTGTTAAACAAAATTTTCACTAGAAGCCCATTGGGGGCTCTTCAGGGCTAGTGATATTATTTTACGGTCAGGCGACGGGCCGAAGGGCTCTAAACTAGTCGGTGCTGACACCGGATGAATACATAAGTTTTAGCCGTTTTATATATCATTCGTAGCAAATTGTACCGTTTATATAGTAACAAGCGAGAGTAACAAGTAAATGGAAACTGTGTTGTAGACCAACATCATTAGTGATAGATAAAGAATTCTGCAATCTTGTACATAAAAGGAATATTGCATAATAACAATGTTTTTATAATACCATCTCACATCCTGAGCCGCATCTCGCGTCAATGAGCCGGATCTCAACATTTAGTTGTACTTTCACTTGTTAACATATGCAAGTTATTTGTTATAAAAGTCGCACGTCACAAAAATATTAACAAAGAAAGTGCATATACCGAGAAGATTTATACAAATTCTTTGAAATCGAGAAATGTCAAAATCGTTAACATAAACTTTATCACCTAAAATATATTTTTAGCACATACTAATAACAAACAAATTCGTGAATTTCAGAAGTAATTTGTAATAACCTAGATGTATATAGTCACTAAGAGTCGAACAAGAAACACTTTTAGTGTAAATTCAGTATAAGTCTACAGATTAAACAATTTTAAGCTATGTAACATGTCGACACACAACATTGCAGTTTCCGCGCCAGATGTTGTGAATCCGTATGCCATAAAGCGTTTTCTATTCACATGCAGGCGGAGGCCGGACGTTACTGTACACTCCGAGCCGCGCCTAGCATTGTGTTCTGTTGCCTAGTTAACAGAGTAAATGATGCAGAAAATTGCAGGCTACTAAATATATAAAACATACAATTAGAATTTAATTATAACCATTGTTATTTTAAAAAGTCTTATAAAGTTTTAAATTTAAATGTTTCAACTACTAAATACTAGCAAAGGTAGGCACATATGTTATTTGTTGAACACTTATACAGTATTTAAATGTTTAATTCTAATTTAAAACGTATAAGCTGCAAGCAGTGTGGGCGCGTGTGGCCATACTTGACAAGATTAAGGACTAAGCCTTTCACCCTGGCGACTTAAATATACAAAAATATTACAGACAGCAAACTTAAAACAAAAATGTGCAACTCTAGGCCACGACTATGTTCGTTGATGAATAGAAAAATTACGCCAAGATTTAAGTACGTTTTAACAATTTTCAAGTAATTCTGGAGAAGGTATTTTGGATCTTGAGGGAATAAATTTAGAATAGTTACTTTTAGTGCTCGCCTCAGTAATCACAGAAGCCTTCAATCACCAGCAGTTTCTTGCGCTGATATCAGCTCATTCTATTAATTTTGTTATTAAGTATTAACAAAAGTGTCCAAATGTTTATTTACAGCAGAGTTTCGAAGTAATAAACAGTTTCTTTCAACTTTCGATCGAATGTGTCAATCCATTGTCACGTTCCGCGGCACGTGCCGAGTACACGCCACCGCTGCGCACGCTACCGAGCCACACGTCTCCAACGCCGGCTGACATGACGCAAGCCCTCCTCAGCTGATGTCCTCACGGCCCACACCGCGATGACATCATAGCACTGATTTATAAACTATACCATTGTATACAATTAAAATAATATTTTGGCACCGGTTTTACAAGTAAGGCCTTTTTGTTGATGAAACTTTTTGCGCGGCGACGGATTTTATTTTCCTCTAGTGATTTTATAATACTGGCTGTTTATAAAGCCAATTACGATTCGAATTTACATATATTGTTTCTGGTTCCCAATCTCTATAGTGCTAATCAAAAATGGTCTAAATTCTAATCTTTCTAAATATGTTCAATAAAGATAGCGGATGATTACTCAAAAATATTCTCTATATATGAAATGATATAAACAAAATTACAATGTAAAAAAATCTAAGACGACTTTTTAAATTGTTTACATTACAGATATTTAGTGAACGCTTACTAACACAAAATTAACAAGGACATGTGGACTGCCTACTACACCAAAATCTTTTTATTAAACAATAATGCTTCGTCGTATTTCTTAAAACAATGAAGCGTCTGACCTCAATAAATTATGAACCATCAATAATTTAACTGTTGCTTAATTAAATAATGTGTTGTGATTTGCGACGAATTCAGTTCGGTCAATGACCGAGTATTTATTTAAAAATTTAAACGAAAACAAGTTAGGAGACGCAACTGGTAGCGTAATTTAAAAATTTAACAGTATGCATGTTTCACAAACGTAAATAAAAGTTAAATTTAATATTAGTATTTGAAAATACAAAAAATATATTGGAAAATGTTTGAAAAGTTACGCAAATAAAAATCATGAATAGATAATTGAACGGGGAAATTGTTGATTTTTGACAAAAACAAAGACGTAGTTTTTGATAAACAGATACTGACAAGTTTTGGTAAAAGATAAGCGCATAAAGTCATTTATGTAGAAAAATAGAGCTTTTATGTTGGAGGATTACACTACTGGCCTAATGAAAAAAAAGAGAGCTATAAACAATAGAATTGAATTGTTGAGAGAGTGCGGGCCGGACGGAGCGACGGTATCGCCTTCCCGACAAGGCCAAGGGAGCCGATAAGCCGAATGCATCCCATGCATCAATGACCCACATTAGTGTGAGTCACCGCGCTAGAAATAAGCCTGTCCCTATATGGAATGTGATCTTCCGGTGACGATTGATTGACAAATGGTATATTACCGTCTAACAAATTGCAACAAGCAACCTTTTTTATATTTAATTAAATTAATGTTTAACTTTTTATTGCAGCTTTAAATGGAGTTAGGATACCTATCATATTTTCTTTTGCATCTTTTTTCCTTTTATCGTCATAAAGTTTAGTTGTTGGTTGCGAATGGGTCACCTTTATTCACTTGTTTAATTGTTAATTAAACCTTATAAATTGTATGGTAAGTTTTTGTATAACTTTCTGTTCACCGATGCACTCGTAGGTGGTATGTGACGCACTGCCTCAAGAAGGTTGTTGCGCTGCTTTTGTCTCCATATCGGTCGACGTCTAAGTTTCGCGGAGATGACATCATCGCTCGCATGTTTACAGTGTTGAGGATTCGTCGAGATCGTTCGTTGTTTGTATTACATAGTACCGTGAACTTGAACGACACGACACAAACATACTACAATAATAACATATCTAATATCTTATTTTTTTTACAACGTTATATAACGCAATAGTAAAAGTTTGGATAGATTTACGAATGCTTGTTACATGGTAAACAACAGAACGGCTTAACGGATCTGGATGGTTTTTTTGTTAATAAAATATTAGCAGATTTTTGTTAACTTACTAATATTTATTTTACCATTCCTACTAAACTCTGTCCTAGGATATCGTCCAAGACAATAGTCTAATGTCGGGATTCGAAGTGATTGGTATTTCGTACCCGTAACAATTAGGCTATTGGCGAGATTAGAACTTACAATCAAATTCTGAAATGTCCCAGAATAGCTAAGCATACATAAACCAGTCGTCGGTCGACCAAGTTATCTGCAGGTCATAAATTATTATTGTGACATTTATGTTGCTTTTTCACTTCAATAATGAAATAATTACTATTTGATAAAGCTAAAGTCAAAACATGTGATTTGTATTGATTAATTAGTAAATTAAATATTTTGCGTTTTTAAAATCCTTTGATAATGATTTCATATAAAAAATCTAAACCTGTATTAAGCAATAATATTTATAATTAATCCGTCAAATTGATTACTACAGATCATTGATACCACTTCCTTCAACCCACGGCTACATGTCAAACGAATTACTAAGTAATCAACCACAGTTTTAGTGACAATAATTAAATACAAAACGAACACCAATTAACGATAACAACAGTGACTAACATTCGAGGTCGAAAAGAAGGAAATTAGATAGAAAATGGCCTCCGAATAAACTGCACAAATTAAAAAAATACTTTAAAAAGTGTTTCCGCTTGTACAAGGACGGAATTCTATAAAAACAATAGAACTCAGGCGTACTTCACAACAGATACATATTAATTTTGCTTAATGACAGCAGTTTCATTGACAAACTATTCCAGACATTAAAAACTGATGAAAAACAGTTTCATGCTGGGCATGGCAAAAAACTTTAGTTAATCCATGCGCTACAGACTTTCAATTATAACTTTACACTACGACGATATAGTTAAAACTGTGCAACTGAACCTGATGATGTGTAGTTGACTTTACAAAAAATGGTGTTCTAAACGAATACTCCTTTTATGCAGTTTTCTTGCTGGAAGGAGATTTTATGAAACAAAAAAAAAGTCAACAACATTTCTAACAAAAAACGACAAAAAGACGCTTAAAGACTTTTGGAAGGACAAATCAATGAGCGTCGATTGTCTAAAACAATTATTCAAAAGAATTTCAACTCTAATAGCAAATATTTCTTCTATCCCCACTTCGGATATCACTTAAAACATCCGCATTTCCGTACAGATCAGGTCAAGTTGTGCAAGCAGGGGGCTATCAAACCACATTTAGACCAGCGCCCACTCCACAGATAAAACGCAGACGCCTTTGGCCTCATATCAGGACTATAAACCGCTACAGGCATGCGGACGTCGCTCGTATCGCTCACTCTCAATACCGAGATAACCACCAGTAGAAACATTAAGCTGGATGTAGCAATGATTGAAGAAATCTGGAACCAGATGATCTAAGGAATTCATTACATTACGTTTAACTTTAAACAATCAATGTAGACGATTTAAAAATATCAACCTATCAAGGGATCATTGTACATAAAACAAGAATTCGTTTTGGCATTCAGCAACTTTAACATTTCAAGTCAAATTATGACAATTTTACAGAATTAACATCAATGCAGCCGTGTTGCTAAGCATCAATAAAAAATATATAGCCGTTTAAATGACTATTGATAGGAGGTGGCGCAGGTCAGGCGACGCTGGCGTGCTCTGGTGTCTCTGCGTCTGCAGCGTAAGTTGGGATGACAATTAAACACGCTTCACTTTCAGCAAGAACGTAACACTTGCTTTTAGCATGTTTTCCAAAATCATGAGGAAATACACACGACTTTAATTTATAAGGTAATGACTAATCACGCACAGTTTTAACAGCATAATTTTAACTGTCCAGTACACAGTCGTGTCAACACATTTGTTACAACTGTACAGTAAAAACTGAAGGTGTGTAACGGATTTTATTGAGTTAATCTACGTAACATTACATTTCAAAATTTGAATTTTCTTTGTTCAAGTTGGATTCTCATAAACAGATTAATAAAACTTATTTCGTAACATCGAGTGATCTTTTATCCGTAGCCAGCTCCGGCCTACGCGGACACGTCAGATAATACGCGACTTAGTTAAGAGCAAGACTATAAATGGAATTTTGATTAACAA
Source organism: Papilio gigon (assembly GCA_027563995.1). Classification (NCBI taxonomy): domain Eukaryota; kingdom Metazoa; phylum Arthropoda; class Insecta; order Lepidoptera; family Papilionidae; genus Papilio; species Papilio gigon. Next base: position 1,148,805 of record JAODUI010000002.1, on the reverse strand, counting down.
ATGACTCACGTAAATAAATTATCGAGTCTTGCTCTTTATATATTATATAAGAAATATGTAATTATTTGAATACATTATTTACGTGTTGTGTGTTCCATAAACTATATAAATTTTCAATTTAAAAAAATTGTCCGATGTCACATAATGGTTTAAAATTAATGTCCACATTGAAAGGACAAACCCACAATATACTACTATATACGATTTACTCCATATATATATATTGTTACACTTTGTATTATTACTGTATACATTTTTGTATTAAAAAAAAACTTTATCATAAACGTAAACAAATTCTTCACAACATATTATCTCCGGTACACAGTTTGTCCCGTGTTTTATAACAAACATATTGAAAACATAAACTGACAATATACCTGATTATTTTTGGCAGCTCTTCCATGATACTCCGGTGGTTTATCCACAACAACGGGAGATTCCATATTTCATTCAATTGATATTAAAAAAAAAACTATATCACAGATGCACTTCACTTCAATACGTAAATAAAATATCAACGTACGTAACGTTCTTCTGCGAGGTTTCAACAATACTGAGGCGGCCGCCGCTCGCCACTTTATTTATACGCGCGAGTGAAAACGTTCGCAAACATTCTAGACGGTTCGAGAGCTTCGGCTACAGGCTCGTCCCACACAACGACAAACTTTTTCAATACATTTCGTGTTACAATGGCCGTTCTAAATGCAGTTTATTAGGAACTGTCGCATGATAGCCAGCGATGTAATGAACAATGCCAATGTATACCCATCGCGCCCCCGTCAACCATTTTGGAAGTATCGAGCACTATGAAAAAACGGTATACAGCCCTCGAAAGTTCATGCGGAAAGGGATTCAATGGTCTTATTACAAAAGGCTCATTCGAGTCACGTCGACAATGCTCGTTCCGCATCTATGCGATCTCACAAGCTTTTGCCACTCCGATACAAGACAGTTATCGATTACAACAATGACTTTGTGCAAACAAAAACTGTACGAGTAATTATTTTTCGGCGTTCAGGTGTGAATCATTTTGTACTTTATTTACAATGTTGACAAGACAATGGTATTGTATCTTGTACAAGTATTCACCAATTCTTTCCTTGTAATAAAAGTTTCATCGAGCCGTATAAGCGACGGGGCAACATTAATCAGCTGCGTACATAAGCCGGTACCTATTTAAATAATCAAATAAACAATGTCAAGTACACACAAGTAAACATTGTCACATATTTATATGTGTTAATTCAAACTAAATAAATGTTTATGACCGCATACTGTTGAAAGTATTGGGAAAAGCTTGTGTCCATCCGTGGGCAGACAAGGATTGATGATGATGATGAAATGTGAATGCTATTTATAATTTAATTACCAAGATTTCATATAATTTACTTGTTATAAATAACAATAAGAACTTCTTTGTATTTAATTGCTACTTCGAAGTACGTATTCCGTACAAAATAATATAATAATTAAAAAACAAATTCACGTCGTGTGTCTGTCACAGGCTTAAACTGTAATAAAATATCTATTATGCAATATCTTATTCAGTTTCGGTCTGTTGAGTGTAACTTCTAATACATTCACTTATTTATATATCTGATATTTATCAGGTATCAAGAATCAATCGATTCTTAATCGTATAGAATTGCACATGTACAATCGCAACCGTTCGCAGTGTTACATTTAAAAAAATCGCTCATCCGCAAATTCCGTCGCTTCTCACAAATTAACAAACGACCAGCACGAAAATCGGGATAATGGTAAAAAGCAATTAGTCGTCTACCTCCTCTAACCACTGACCGACCTTTTCCCAAGAGTTATTTAAAAACTGCACCCTATTGCCTATCGTACCCGCGTCGTCCACTCAATACGTACAAAATGTTGAAGCGGCTGTAGCTTTTAAGGTGAAACACCGCAAACGTACAAGTTGGTACAAAGGAAAAATATATATAAGATTGATTAGTAACTCACGAATCTACTGTACACATATATAAAGACCCAAACATAGTTGAATTAAAAAAAAAACCGCAGCCTTTCTTTAGTTTCTAGTTATAAAGTATACTAGCAACTTTGTATAGAACAGCGAGAGTGAAACCATCGGGAACTAATATGTTACAGCGGACATGTGTGTTCGTTTACGAGAGCAAAGCTCTCGGCTTGCATCAATCATTATAATGGTATTACTTATTGCTCGCCGCCCACCGACTCCGTGCACAAGTACAACACGTGCAGATAACGTTGGTGCATACAATCTTAATTTTATTTTAGTTTACTTGTAATAATACTGTGGAAGGTATTGGGGTAGGGTTATACCGAGCAGTGGGCAAACAGAAGCTGATGATTACCTTTGTGGTAACACTCCCGCATCACGAGAAATGTTGCATTGGTCCTTCGAAACATTAGGAAGGAAACAATAAATAAGTTCATTTTTTTTACAAGAGAGATAATGTTGGGAAATAGTAAAAACTCGCTGTTACAGTAGTAATATGTATTAAAAATGTATGTAAATATATGCAATGTATGTTAGGCGTACGTTCAGCAGTGGATTACATTCGGCTGATAATTATGATGATGATGTATTAAAAAAACGTCGGTAGTGATTGGTCCTTCGAGCATGAAGCTCGACGACCTTTATGCGAGTTCATAGTATGAAAATAATTAGTAAAAGTGCGATAATAATTAGTTTTGTCTTATCTAAGTGTTCTATAATAGATGATCAGTCAATAGACTAAATAGAGATAGTGTGGAAGTGGCGTAGATATTTCTGAATTTGTGAGCAAATGTGCAACTGTACACGTTACATCGAACACAGTTTAAAAATATAAAAAAATATAGCAAGAATAAGACAAGGACGTTAATTATGATAAAGTAAAGCTTGTTACAGCTGCAGCTAGCGGTCGGTGCGGCGGCGGCGGCGGCGGCGGCGAGGCGCCGCGTCTGCGGGGCGCCGGTTTATCTCGCGTGTGCATGTGCAACAGTATTTCTGCTTTATTACTACTCCTATAAATTAATTTAAAAATCGTACTTCCTGTCTAGGTACTATATTGTTGCGTTATTCTTCGATCAACACTAATGCATAATTATCAACATATTTAATTGAAAAATGTGATTACTAGAAATATACAAATGAAATAATACGATTACCAACAATTTGAACTAACATCGGCAAAGAACGTTATTTATTTTTGGATTTCTGTTACTTTATTACTTTAAGGCTGACGTCACGATAAGATGCGGACTTGCTGTTCCCAAATTCCTAATCACAAAACAGACAGATTAGGATGTTTGCTACACGACGAGAAAACAAAATATTTTAGTAACATAATATATCAAGAGGCTAATACACACACGTTATATTCTAACGTTGCTTTATCAAAGTCAATGTGAGTTCTAATAATAAAAAACTGAGTTTGTTTCAAGCACATAATTTATCATTCCTGCTTACCCCTTTCCTAGTTTTACTCATAAATCCATGGATACGTAAGCGATGTTTAAAAAGGGTGGCTTCCGAACTGCAGACAAATTAGGAGACAATCGATAATGTAAGGCGTATGACCTGTGCATAACGGACGCGGAACTTGCAAGGAATATGAATAAGGTAACGATTTACATTAACATCACGAGTTGAATGAATATATGCAGTAGAGTTTGTGAATGAATCTATAATACTACTACCTAGTAATATTAAAATACGATTTTCATCATCATATCAGCCACACGCCCACTGTTGGGTGTAGGCCTCCTCCAAAGGCCGCCACCACTATCGGTCCATGGCCAGCCTCACACAGGATACTCCAGCAAACTAGACCAGATCATCGATCCATCTTGCGGGAAGCCTACCAACGGTGCGACCTGACCGTGGCCGCCATTCCGGGACTTTGTGGCCCCATGGGCAATCCGAAAAATACGACTTCATTATAGTTTAATTTTCAAATACAAAACAAAATAGTTTTAATATTTATTTCATCCTTTATATGCTTTGTATATAGTGGCCTCTATGCTACCAAAGAAATCGATAAGTCGATTGCTGGACGACCTACATCAATACGCGATCTCTCGCCGAATGGATTTACAGGTCAAAAATTCGATGGATAATCTTAAATATCGTTTTTTCAGAATCCAAAGCTGTCAGTATATTTGCTGGTATTCTATGTGAAGCTAAACTCTACATGATGTATAGGTAATTATCCTAACGCCGCCATTCGTATAATTTGTTTTGCTTCTCGTTGCCAAAGTGCGATAAGCGAATGGAATTATTAAAAATGATTAGCTATATTTAGATATGCAATAACGTCATACACTCAAATAGATTACCTGTCAAATATTCCTTTGTAATTAAAAATGTATAATGTATTAAATTATAATATTTTAATGATTTGATAAAGTGCTCGTTTTTTTTTATTGATTTCTAATTATTAAACTGACATTTGACGCCGTAAAATATCGACAAGATTCACGGCATACGAGCTATCGTTGCGTCAATTTTGTGTGGGTAACAAATATTAGTAGCTTAAAAATTTCACAAGCATTTATATTTGTGTCCGATCCACTTCAGGTGCATGACGAAATATCATCGTGCAATACAAAAACGTACGGTAAATATGACAAAAGTAAGTCTAATCGTGGGGAACATTTCATAAATTAATAACGAAGATTTGCAAGGAAAACACCAAAAAATCAGTAATTCCTATCAACACTTCTAGGTCATGCACGCCAGGGCCTACTTATATAATGCATTAAAGTTATTATTTAATTGCATTTAAATTAAATGAAAGTGGCCCTGTTCACAAACAAACCACTGGAAATACTTCAGGGTTAAATCATTAAACTATAAACAAGCAAAGTGGGGCGCGCGGACGCGTAGGTGGCACACGACTGTGGCGTACACCGCAAATGCACTGCACATTGGGCAACATTTACAACACTTACAACGGAAACAAAAGGTTACAGATACTTTAGCAGGTAAAAGATGTATCAAAGAGTGGACGTCAATTGTAAAACGTGTAAACAAAAGTTTAGCTAGCTGGCAACACTGACAACACAGATAATAAAGAGATCAGTACTCACGTTACGCTTCATTTCAAACTGTCATTCTGGTACCACGAGTATTGTGCAATAAACAATGCAATTATTAATATGAATATTGAATTTGTTGCGTTCAGAGTCCAGCGCAGTCGGCTACGCGCTCACTTTTGCACGTATCGCTTATAGCGGGTGTGGGTGAGACGAATCACAGAAATAGAACTTTTGGAATAACTCTCTATACAAATTATATTCATTGCGTCACCGGCGATGGTGCTAAGATCAAGAGCGGACAAGCGACAGCATCGCGCCACTGTGTTTATCATCTACGGTGTTTTTATTTAAGCACTGTTGCTATTTAATTGTACATTAGACTCGAATCGGGACATTAACATCGTTGGTATAGATTTGATAAGATAAAATAATAAAATTGATTTCAAAAACACAGTATGAATTGTTGTAAATGAAAACGTTTCTATCAAGGTAGGCCGACTATATTGAATTTGTCTCGCAAGCAAACTCGTAAATATTTTAATGAGTATTTAAATTCAATATTTAAATAAAATTACAGCCAAGTTTAACGTGTTAATAACGTTGTACACGGGAAAGACTATTTAAAACAATAATAAAAAGGTACAAAAACGCAGGAGCGATATCTGTTAAAGGAAACAATTTAACATTCAGTTTCGTACTTAACCCGTACATTTGTCAATACCACTACCGCTCAGTGGGCAAGCCGCGCCGTACATGGGCTTGCTTTATGATGCAAATATGATAATAAAAGTTCAATACGGTATAACAAATACGACAGTGAGTTATTGGACAGTTTATCGTTGCATTTCAAGTCGCTGCCCGAGGCCGCGTGTTACAATTGTTCGAGTAATGTTGCCGTTTAACATTTTTCTTGTATTTAACTATACAACATTTTTAAACTACGTCATTAATATTTCCATTTATTTGATATACGACGTACGAAAATTATTGGGACACGGAAAATACAGGACCGCATACTGTGGAATGTATTGGGGAAAGCCTATGTCCAGCGGTGGACAATAGGTCTGTCGTACATCATCTTTGCCACACACAATAAAAACATAGTAAACCTATCGACACAGTCATATAGAAATTACTAGAAACATAAGACAACTGATTTGATTTAACAGAGCATAACGATATTCATTTCTTTGTCGTTGAACAGTAGAAGGGAAGTCCTTGGGCGGCCCACGGTTGAGTATTGAATCATTAGCGCCCACGCGACGAGGCAAATCACAACTCACCTATACCGATACCTCGCTGCAATTACAGCGTAGTTACCTTCAGGGTTGTCACACATCGACTATTATTGTAGAATTAACCCGTATTGTAATGGTATAATGTAATATTATGCAATATTGGGCTTAAACGCATGTACTTTTCACGTTTTTTAAATGATTTTAACAGGGTCTTGATTCATAATGTAATGTGACACGTACATTTACAATAACTCTACAAGGCAACCCTGCTGTATACACGTCTGAGCTAGTACAAGTAACACGGAGCGGTCACATTATTCATAGAGTCAATTCATTTGATGATTGCATTCAGGAACTGTCATACAATACGCGATGTCAACCTAATGATCATTTCAAATAGATTGACTTACCTCATGGTACATTAGAGTACAGATATATAAAAAAAAACTAGCGCTTGACCACGACTCCTTATGATGTTAACAGTCGAGGTGTAAAGGTTGTCAATCTCTGCAGCTAGGAACATCTAATGAATCTAGGTGTACCTATGCGTAGAGGCCAAATGCAGATGACCTCGCACTGACAACAGATTTGAAAAACCGTATACCTGGTGATAATTGGATCTGTTCGAAAGATAATATTGGTTAAAAATATTTAATTGACGAAAACCTGGTTTACGTGCCCACACTTTGACATAGACACGGGGATATAATCTATTCAATAACGAAAAAAAAATTGTTCAGATAAATTCAGTTTTTCTAATCTTAGTTCGAAACGCGTGAACTGAAAATTGCAAGAGCAGCCTTGAATTAATGTGCTAGTTACAGATTTACACCAAGCTCAATGAGAAAACTCTTTCGTTGTTGTCTTGAGGTGACTTAAAATTATGGTTCTTACCTTGGAATTGATCGGAATTCTTAAATTGAGGTTTACCAAGTGAGCGAGTTGAGTTTCTTGTTAATGGTTCTCCCTTGTCAGATTTGGCCAGGGCTACATGTGTTCGTGTCAGATTGGGAGTTTCGAAATGAGGTTCTAGATGTCATATTGAGCACCGTTCACTAAGGAGTTAGCGGTACAAGTTTTTGGACGTTGGTCGTTCAAGTCATCAATCAATCAAAGATCGTTAATAGTTTCCGCAGTGTTCTGGTCTGTTTTTTAACTGAGAAGTATTACGTACAATTTGTTTTAATGTTTGTACCACTATAATAATGATAATTTACCGCCAACAGATATACGCGTTGCACAGTACTTTACATATTTTTTTCTTTAAATTATTCTGCCGGTTGTTATTTTAGGCCATATCGTAGAATCTTGGCAAGGGTAAAGAAATTTTTTTATTACGCCGTCTGGTTTGTCGTTTGTATATTGGTATAGGGAAGTTGAGAGACTGGATTATTTTAATTTTTATACCTAGTTTATCACGTGTAAAATAATTTATATAGGTGCTTATGAAACAATAATTATTATACGACAAAGTATTCCTAGTATATTTTCCTCTTATAGTATAATATAAACATCTCGGCCTGGGAGGTTTTACCGACTTCTTTATTAAAACACTTTTAATGCAGACAAAGAAATTACTTCTATATTTTTCCACAACATGGCTAAGTTTTTTTTTTAATTTTCGAACAGACTATGAGTGCTTAAAAGGTTAACGTAAACATAAAAAAGTAACAACATAAAAAACAACATTAGTATTATTATATGTAATACAAATGTTCTTTTTTAATTCAATATTTCCTGTTACATTTATTTCACTGCAGAACAAACTATTAGTTGATGCCACTACGTATTATGCCCCCCTCGGCTTTTCCGGTGTTAAAAGCAACTTCAGCGTTTGATTTTAAGTAAGGACATGTATCATCAACATATGGAAGAATAGTGGCACGACCCACAACGAATCGATTGCCCCAGTAATCGCCGTCGGCTCGGATAATTGTAGCGACAAACGTCCTTGCACCTCCAACCTTGCCGGCTGGAGCATTATTTAATTAAATGCTAATTTTATTTATTCCTTATGTAACGTATACATTATTTATTATTCACATCGATAGCTGAACCAAGTGCCGATGTTTTTCTTTTATTTTATTTAAAGCTTCATTAATTTGAAGTCTGTTCTTAATTTGAAAATAACTTAGTACTGTACTGTATCCATAAATTTAAATGTTACATTATCTTTTCTAGGTCAGAGTATAAACATGAAAATATTTGGCACAAATACCCAAATTTCGATAATTGGTATCAATTGTCTAATGTTATCACTAAAGTGAGTCACTAAACTTCACGCTAGTCTATCTAGTTTAATCACGCGCAATTAACACATTTTTAATGTAAAAATCACCGACTATGCACATGCATTGGTAAATAAGGTTTCAAACATGAATTTATGACCTATGGATATTGAACATTTATTCGCTCTATGAGTAAATTTACCACAGTGTTGTCATTTACAATACAAAATGACATTTCGAAAATAGACACTAGAGATGGCAAACTTGTGACACACTCCATCTATATATGTTTAATTACAGTTAACTCCAAAACGGACGTAGATGAAATTTAGCATATAAGTAAATTAATGTTCGGGACATAGGTTACTAAGTTATTTTTTAATTCCGCGAGGACAAGGTTGCGGGCAGAAGCTATTGAGAATAACGTAATGTTTTTTTTTATATGAGATGGGGACAAACGAGCGGTGAGATCACAAGAGTGATCATCGACGCCTATGAACACCTGCAATACTAGAGGAACCACAGATGTTTTGCCGGCTTTTGAGAGAGAGGTACGCTCGCTTCTTGCAGACTCTAAGTCGTAATATGGTAAAAATGGAGTTAAAGTATTTGTACAATGAGTTTTATATGCAATAATGTGTTGGATAAAAGACATAGTCGATTCGTATCACGGACAACGGCGCATTCCTAGGTTAGCACAGTTATGACTATATATGATCTACATTTGTCTAGTTGTTTCTATAAAAAACGTTCCTTACATTTACCAACGGTTAGACAACGCGTTGCCCAGCGACGTTGTCTTGTCCGCGTGTTAGCTCCCCTGTAAACCACAATCAATTGATTGTAAATACCACTTAATGAATATAAGCCACATCCTATAGCAAACATACAGGTCTGTAAACATACAAACGTCGCATTCCTTACATCGGGGACGTAAAAACAATTCATTATTTCATCGGAAACATTACATAAAATTTTTGCGACGAAATGAAATGAAATTGTATACCTTTGTATACAATTACAGCTTATATAATACATTATTATATTAATAACAATTTTTTCTTAAAACAACTTTAAATTGGGAATTAAAAGCATTTTTGCAAAGTTGTCTATTGTTTACAAAATTTAAGCTTTCATTAGAAACATGTAATTGGCATTTATAATAAAAAAATAATAATTTTCCAGACTCTTTATATACCAAAATGTTTACAATGTTACATAAAACTGTACTGCAGTAATCAAGGATAAGTAGGCATAACTTATCTTCCTGTACATCCATATCGGGAATGGATATTACATGGACAAGTATAAGGTGAACCAATTGTATGGTAATTTAAAAAAAAAGTACCTTTTATAGTAATTTTAATTAGACTCAGTAATAATAATGTGAATTGAATTACAAATTCATCATCAGTTCACAATATGTCCCTATTGAGGGGCTCGGGAGCCTACAATATTAAGGGTGACTGGGCTATAGTCCACCTCACTGGCTCAATGCGGGTTGACTTTCCATATATCTTTGATATGTGCAGCTTGCAGAAATTAACAATGCTTTAACTGATTTAAAAATAACAAGAGATTCTCAATTCATCTGTGTTTCTTTTTCTACAACAATCTAAGACAACTATACAAAATTCCAATTCCGAGAAGAAAACACAAGTGTTCCTAAATATCAACTTGTTATAATTTGAATTTAATTTTTAAACTGGCCGCTGTCCAAGAATTACAACAACAAAAAAAATTAAAAGAACACAAGTTCAAGCGTATCATTAAAATGTATACGTAAATTGACCTAAAATACTTTTATAGCGACACAGCGCAAATACCCGTCGGGTGTCGGCAGCGCCGCGCACCTACCGACATATCAATGAAACAGCGTGTTTTAGGTAAACAAGTGAGTAAGACGACGGCCGTGCCAAATCCGATACGTAGCCACAGTCCGCTGCAGAGACAAAGGAAATGATTCGATGAATTGTTACTTTCGTAATATACGTTTCCAGGTAAACAAACATCATCATGTTGCACAAATACACAAAAGTAATTTTTGTAATGGCAACAGCAATTAAGACAAAAAAAATCGTTGCCATGACATTGTTATCGGAAAACCAGGATAGGTGGGAAGAGAGACTTCCGTCCCTCTTGCAACAGAGGCCAGCTTGATCTAGCGAACACTTTTGGTAGACAAGGATAAAGAAAAAGAATGTATTCTACACAATGCTGGCAAGAATAAAAATTTCAAATGCCAGTATCAACGTATTCGAAGAATACAACAGCAAATAGAACACTAATTGATAATTCAATTCAATAAAATATTCAATTCATACACTTTTAGGGAGTTCCTAATTAGTCCAGCAATGTGGGTTATTCCAATGCAATCAATCACATAACGAAATAGTATATTGTTAATACCAATACACTACGGAGCTATAAATGTTTTAGAATCAAATAAAACATGTTTTAACGAGCCCGTGCCATAAAACTACTTTTATTATCAATGATATATGACGACAAAAAACAAATCAACACAGCTCTGCAATTTGTTAACTAAAATCGCCATATAGACATTTTACACAAAATCACAGAACACAAGTTATTTTTTTAATTTAAGGGAACTTTTATTACTCTACCATAAGATTAATAACATTAAAAAATACTTCGAACAGAGAATGAGAGAACACCAGAGAACAAAATCAGAGGGTTATCTGTCATAGACATAAATTGACGTAATATCAATCAATAATAATATTAAACGACTCGAGTTCGATTTGTCTGCAGCCCACTATTGAATACAAAACATATAGATTCATTAGCAATCTGCACACATACTCTGTAATCGATATTAGTGAACATTACTTCACAATTAATGTCAGTTGAATGATAACTGTATACTGTAACCACATACTAATTACTATAACAATTCTTTTTATCTACAGAACAATTTTTAAAATCTAATTGGTCCAGTCCACCTGGCAGGAGAACCCCGCACACTCCCGGTCCACAACTTTAGAGTCCATCGTGGACCGACGACTTAGTGTAGACAGCAGGTAGTTGGGTGCGTAAGGCTTTGGGAATGGCCTATGTCCAGCAGTGTACTGACAAAGGCTAATGATGATATTGATCCACAAACGTTTAATCGTTTTTTGTCGTTTTATGTTAATCTAAATAGAGAATCAACCTTATAAAGAGTTTCCACTTAAAGCATTTTTAAATATTAATGATATGATAATAAACAATGTATAATTTCTTATAATGTTATACAAATGGCAAGGTCTAATTTGAGTTATGTGATATACTTATATACATGAAACAAAATCTTTGTACATCTTTTTAAGGAAACCGCGCAAACAGAGGAACGTAAATTTGACAATTGAAGTTAATATGATAGAGATCTAGTTATATTGTATACAACATTTTTGTTAGTAGTTGACAGTTACATTTTTCCATAACAGTTTTGAATCATAGATTGTTGTGAATAATAATGCATCGAAGATTTTTGTGCTTTGAAACATAGTTTTAATAATTACAAAGGACATGAAACAACAAATTCAAATGTCTTGTAGATGTTAATCATTTAATATCAACAAATGACTGTTTAATAACTAATTAATTGCCTTTCTTGATTACACAATTAATTTATAACATCAATATTTGATGATCGATACACCGAATGATGTATTATGAAATTGAAGTGTCAAAGGCATAGTTGCGTTCACAATTGTCACTATATAGAACAACTGTATCATTACAACGATGTGCCACAACATGCATACACTGACATATGTACAATGTAAACCGGCTACAGGTAAACAATGAGACTTTGGAATTCAAATGACACAATCACCTCAACGGTAATTATTCTCAGAAAAGCGCCAAGGACGCGAATCGACGCGCGATAAAATAACAATGCATCTAAACAACGATAACATACTTTTGACACAAAAATACTCTTCATTATTAGGTCATATAATTGTTAACCAAGGAGCTTGGGGGTTACCGAAAGGAGTGAGTCTTAGACAGTCACCCTAGTCCAGGTTGTTTAACTGCATATATCTGTTTTAAATTTCCTTACAGGTATGTGCAAGTTGCATTAAAATATTTTCATTCATCATAAGAATTTTAGATAAATGTCCGAATGAAAATAAAAAATAAATTATATCTGGTCTGGTCCAGTCCAGTGCTTAACAAATGCAAGACAGTTGGTGGAGGTATACCACCATCAATATGTTGCTTTTACATATGACTAAATATCTGAAAAACCAAACATCACTACTAAGTTTTTAACATACAAACACTTGCAAGAGTAAAACCATCACACATAAATATAATAAACTATCAATGTCATATTTTTTTTAGAATTAGTAGTTATACCCTGATCCTCAAAAAGTTATTGCAACCTATTCCAATTAAACCGCTTTCCATTTACCATGTCTTATATACTAATATCAAAACATGTTTAATAAACAAAATGCACTGTGGTAAACTAATTCATTGTTAAAACCTTAATGTTCCTAATACATAATTACACATCAAATATTTCCTTAACATAGAAAAAGTTCACTTTAATGCTTTTCAACAATCATGCAAAGAATTTAAAAAAAAACTCCCAGACAATTTCCAATTAAAATTGGGGATTTTTTTATTTACAGTAAAAAAAGTTCTGAATTTTCAGCTATTAATTTTTAATCCTGCAATTAATTTATACAACGTCAATATTCAAACTAACCTCACAAAACAGGCTGTTAGAGGGCACTCGACGCGTGTTAAATCAGGCAGGCATCAATTGTCCTGTGGAAGACCACCAAATCAGACCACATGGCGATACAATTAAAATTCCCGCATTAGTATACAATAATTAATCGCCTCGGGTTAACACAGTCAAGGATACTACACTTGGATATCGGCCAAAAATGTACTGCAACTAAAGCATGCTAAATTGAAAATCATCTATGCAATTATCATATTAGCGAACACCATAAAAAGCGTAGTATGTAAACATAAATATTCTTAAAGAACCGACGTTATAAATTTAGTACAATTAGTATAACCAACTGTTACAAATTGTAGAAAATCAAAAATCAAAAAACCGTAATGGATTTCATAACAATATTATGATACTTACGAAACTTCTTCCTCTGAGGGGCATTTCACACACAAGCACAAAGTTGACACAGTATTAATTAATATTTATTATATGAATATAAGAAAAACACTTGGCACTCCACTAGCACAATTTGCAAACAAAATCTCTCATATCACACTCAGCAGATTAGAAGATTGACAGAACAGTTAACAATTCTAGAACAATCACAACGACGCTCCATTTTACGCAAAGACACAGTTTAAGTTCCGACTAAAGGACACTCGCATTTGATTTTTTTTTTGTAATCTTGTGATATTATTAAAGTACATTTTCAATAGCTATATAAACAAATATCAATTGAATATAGTTGGAGAAAAAACGTATAGTTCGAGTAAAGTTTTTACAAAGAAATAAACCCCTACACTAGTTCTTTACATCAATAATCATCTAGTTTATTTCAGAGATCTAGTAAAAAATGTTTACACCACTCTTGGTAAAATAATTATGAAGGTTTTGAAAAAATATGTTAATAGAAATTATTTAATTGTAGTTTCGTATCAAGCAACAACCAAAAACAACAAAGTTGCTGTCATGATCATGACAGATTCAGATATTTGACGTTAGAATTTTATAAGGTGCGAATTTTGCCTAGGGATTTTGGGAAGTTTTATTTACTTTTATCTTATTGTTACCAGTGTATAAATTTTACTAAATTTGAGGAAAAAGATGTTCTTGAGTAACCAACTAACTAGCTCCTAAACACAAACCACTATTATTTTGCTGTATGGATTTTAATGTCTGGTAAATTGTAGTTTTTTAAAAATTAAAATTGTTTTTTCTTGCTATGTTTTTTCGAATGAATCTGAGAATTTTCAATTAAAATATAAATGGGGAAATTTAAAAAGACGTGACATGTTAGACCGAAACCGAAAACATTGTTTCTCATTGTTTATTACAATTTCGATCACTTCATGATTGCTCTTCATTTATACAACGAACAACGATATAATTTCAGCTTAGTAGCAACCTGCTGTAACCTATGAAATATGTTGCTGTGATTTATTTATATTTAAGTTTTAGTTGTTTTGTGAATTTAAATCAGTAAATATGGAAAATGCTCAGATACAAAGTAAAGTTAAACTTTTGTTTGAAAAAATTCTTAAACCAAACTATGTTATGGATAATTATTATGCTGACAATTTGTTCATCAAAATAAACAACTCGGATCCAGGTTAGTAATAAATTTAAAATATTATCACAGTAAATATAGTTTGAGGTTACTTTAGAATAACTTTTAGGAGATAAGAGTTTTCTTATCATTTACAACTTGAGTTTACTTTTATGAAATTAACGTCTTGTTAACCAATGTACTTATTATTTAACAAACTACTCCTATGTCTGTTCTTTAAATTGCTGAAATCATTTTTTACCTTCTTATCATGCTGACACTGGATATTGAAATATATGTTAGAATTAGGTTTAAGTTTCACGCTTAATATCTAGAATTGGGGGGTCGCGATGTCCTAGAGTGTAGGCCACGGTCAGTTCAAACCAGGCCGACAATTGGCAGTGGGTGACATGTGGTTGACATGATGTTCTGCTATTCAAATTGTATATATTCTTATCTGATATTGATGGCAAGATCTTTTCTTATGACATATATTAAGAGATGTAACTGTTTTAATGGGTATGTTGATATGGTAATCCCTCACACTAATGTATGACACTATTAATCTTTTAAATTAATTTAGTAACATAAAGAGGTTTACATCTTGACAAATACTAAATTGTACAATTAATGTTGATATATATTTATATCAGCAGATGAAATCTCTGTATTAACATGTGAAGCAAAAATGTTGTATTCCTTTTTTAAAGTAACTTTGTGAATGGATGAATATCAAATTTGACACATATAATGTGGAGTGCATAAAGCTTTTTTTTTATAAAAAAAAATTACCAGTTATCTTCCAATTTTAAATAACGAGTGACATATTTTTTTAAAAATTGATTTCAATTGTTTAATTTTGTGTATATTGAAACAACATCCTATTTAATCGTAATTTTGTAATAACAGAATAATGATTGAGTTGTAGATAATGATTGAGTATGATAAGTACATTTTAAAATACCTTATGTGTATTACTTGGCAGAATTGAGTGATTGGTAGGACTAAACTGTTTGTATTGATTACAAGTTTATTGTTGGCTGATTCATCATACATAAACAAAGGTTAACAATGATAAAGCGATATTTGGCTCCCAATCACCAAAGTACAACATGTACGGTTTTTTGCTGACTTTAAATATTGTTTTGTACAATTATAGTTTTTGCTTCTCCTTGGTTCCTGGCGATGTAGATATTTGTATGCCAATATGTGATGTGTTACATATGTGGTGTGGTATTCAAAAATACAATCAATAATTTATACTTCTGAAACTGAATGCTTTTAATTGTTAAGGTTTTTTTGCTATATAGTAATAGATATATTTTAATTTTCTAATACCTCTTGTAACCATTCCAGGGAAGCTTGAAAAAGCTTGTGCTAGAATATGATTCACCATTTTAGACAAATTATGGAATTCGAACCTATGACCGCTAGATTGGTATTCCTTACTCTTAACCATTAAGCTATTTGCGTTCCAATTTTTTTTTTCTATTAACATAGAAGGAATTCCTGAAAACTGTCTAAAATGTATCCATCAGTTTATTTTCTTCTTTCATTTTTCATTTTCATTTGTTTCAGAGGTCAACTATTTTAAATCGCTACCTTTCTTGCCACAGTTACTTGTAGACGCTTTAGATGGCTTCGAAACATACGACAATACGGTCAAGGTTTTCCTCATACGGCTACTCGCGGTTGTGTGCGAAAGAGAGATCAACTTTGGAAAGATATTTTGCAAGAAATGCGACATGATCACCGAGGTGTTCTCTCAAATTGACGGTCCCTCTATGAACTCCAGCTTAAGGGTAGCTTACATGGATGTAGCGCTGTCACTTCTCAATCATAATTCCGGAGTCATTTGGCTGTACGAGAGCGATGCCTGGAAGCATATATTAGTTTTGTGCAATGATAAAAGGACAGTTTTCGTCGTTCGGAAAACTTACAAATTCGCGTCAAAAATAATGTGGGAGCTAAACCATTTGGGTGATCTGACCAAAATCAGAACCATATTCGAGTACATAATGAAACCGGTCATAGATACAGATTATTTGTCAATCAATTCGATGACGAGCGAAAATGAGGAAGAAATCAGCAAGACGCTCGAGCCTATGTTACAAATGCTTCATTCCATCATCACTAACGCGGAAGAGTTAAGAAAAGGCAAAAGCACCTTAATTGAATACGTACTGAAAGATTCGAATATAATAACCCACTGTTACGTCCTTTTGGACAAGATACGAAGAGAAGACATGTCACTATTAATAACCAAAATACTGTTCGCAGTGGGCGTGGCGAGAATCCTGCACGCGCAACCCAAGCTTATCAATGATTTATACGAAAGAGAACCATTTATAGAGCTCGGTGCCACCTATTTGAACATTATTCAGTTTCTTATACACAGGCGGTCTCCGACGTTGGTGTTCGACTTCTGCAACGCTTGCAGCGTGATATGGACAACGGCGTGGGAGGGCAAAACGCCCGCGATGTTTGAAGCGGACGGTAAAAAGTTTGAGCTGCACAACCAAATCGTGGGCATTATCCTTGTGCCGTCGCTGGTCTACGCCAACCACGGCAAGACGATGTGCGCAAGTTTCACCGACGAGAGAGTGGACGAGTTCCTGGTGAAACTCCTCAACTACATGTGTTACCACACCGCCAGGGCCGCCTACGCGCTCAGAGACCTCACGATACAGCTGGACATCCTTTCCATAACATTACAAAGCGTCAAAAGATTGAGTTGTTGGAAGAACCGTTTTACGAATGAGCAAGCTAATTTAGTTTTCCAAGCGTTGTTTTTCGTGTTGAAACAGTACGATCCTGTCGATGACGACGGAGAGATGAAAAATGAGATTACGTACGAGGACAGCCAGGATAAGGTTCTTGTGATGACATACGTGCTAGATAGTTTATTGTCTCTCGTGAGAACATACAACATCAACTGGCACGAGAGCTTTGAAGTACTGTGCCTATATAATTTAGTGTACCATATTTTGAAGAGGCCAAATTTGACATGCAAGGTAAGTGGAAGCAAGGTACGACGGGTAGGACAGATATGTATTTGGTTTGCGGAACGCAATATTGCCAGCTTATCTGGTACTATCAGGCTGTTATCACTACACGCCTCAATCTAACATGGGCAAACTAATTTCTTTATGTTACCAATAATATACACCTTTTTAGATCTTTCATAACCAGTGGGAATTACATTGTGCTGTATCGTTCTAAATCCGGCTTACGACATGTTTTCTGTTCTGTTATAGAGACTTTAAATATAAATAAAAAAAAACACTTCAAAAAATCAGCATAAAAGCTTTAGATTCGCAGAATTCTTATTTAGCTTCGACTGGAAAGCCAAAATAATTTTACCAGCGTTAGCAAGATTGTTTTTTTTTTGTGTAAAAATCTCTATCACTAATAGTTACAAACGACCTGTCAATTAATGTGTAAATAGATAATGTAAAGGGTTAACATTTAAATAATAATTGAATTGAAGGAGATCGCAACTTGAAATTAAAACCTTGCAGTTCGTAGTGACCGCGCTGAACGTGATCGCCATAACGATAAAGAAGTTCCTGCCGCCGAACCTGTCGCTGCTGATGGACTCGAAGCCGGGCTCCGCGATGCACGAGCTGGGCAAGCTCATCTACATGAAACTGCACGACTTCCACTGGGAGGTGCGGGACTCCGCTCTCGAGTTGCTGCTCGTCTGCACAGAAATATCTTTTATAAGTATGTGTAAATGAAATGTCCTTTCCAAAAATTGTACCAGGAATTACACCACAAATGTGGAGAACTCATGTGAACAATACTTTAGTCAATGCGGAAGCTGCACTCACGATCTCTAGAACAAGGCTAAAGATCTTAATTCAAAAAAAAAACATAAGCACACATTTTACCGCACAACTTGAGATGATGAAAAACATGAACCAATAGATTTCAACAAATAATTAAATGACGATAAAAATGTATGTATTAATTTAAATTCCAGAATTCCCACCGATCCAAAACCAAATACTGTCGAACAACTTGATGCCGGTCGCCGTGACGATAGCGCTGAACGACCACGAGTTCTACGTGCGCGCCTCCGCGCTCAAGTGCATCGGCGCCGCCACCAAGGTGTGCCCCATCTGGAACGACCTCAAGACAAACTTCCCCAATTTACAGGTATACAGATCATGATGATGTTAAATTTAATTTGATGACGAGTGCTAATAAAACTGTAAGATGACAGAGTTCTAATGTGGTGTATTGCATTTTAGTATGCATGCAAATTGTATTTAGTAAAACAAATTAATTCCACAATTATTATTTACAGCACATGATCCTGTCTATAATGGTGGAGAATCCTGAAGGAATCGTGAGGAAAGAAGCGTGCAACGTGTTCTGTGAAATCTATAATAATTTAAGAGTAACACCGGCCTTCAAGCAAGTACTGTACGAATGTATGCTGTGCACCTCGCTCAGCGACTTCCACTGGGAGGTGCAGCTGAGTGCGCTCAGGTTCTGGAAGATTGTTATCCAAAATCGGTTGAATGCTCAAGGAATGTTGGACGGCACATTCCCGCCTGTTACCTTTTCGAAGGATTCGCGTAAAATCGTCACATTAAACGAAAAGGAAATACAAAAAAGGCTACAGAAAACTCTCGAGGAACTAGCTTCGATAGGTTGCCTGACCGTGCTGGTGAAACTTTTACAAGACGAATCAGAAGTCGATATAATGGAAGCGGCACTTTCAATATCAATGGAACTGTACCGTGTTTTAGAAAGATATAAAGTGCCTGAAACTATCCAGGCTGGTGATTGCGAAATGGAAAACGTTGAAGAAACTTATCGGCCCATTAAACTAACGGATTATAGTCAAGTGAATTCGGGAACGAACGACGCGCCGAACATGGACAACGTTATCGATGGAATTGTGAACGCAGACGACATCAACTTGCTGGCTATGATGTATGAAAGACAAATGAAGTTACAGAATGAGGAAACCGCAGTCACCGATCCCCCACCTAAACCTAAGCTCCTCAAATTCGCATCCCCACATTTGTTCGTGACGTTCTTGAAGAGCAAAGATTTTAAAGCTGTTATCGAACAGAAGAAGAAATGGCGGGAAGGTATCAAGAGTTTATCGTCTCTGTTAGACGACGTCCTCGGCATTTACGAGATCAACGAAGACATCAACTCTTTAGATTGTTACTGAGGTTTCGGAACTTTGTACAAATGTTTGTGAACAATAAATTGTTAAATATAGTTTAAGACAAAATTGTGTTTTATTTTTTATTATAATCAACTTTTTTTTAGTAGAAGCCAGCGTGTTAGATCATCGGATGTTGAGCCGTACAACGTTCATAACTGTTGAATTCTTTAGTTGTGACGATGGATTCCAGCGTTATTAATACATAAAGCGTTCTATATGGATAATATGAACAAATTTTGTTTCATATTTTAGTATAAATAGTTTCATAACTTCTGCGTTTAGTAAACGATCAAATTTTAGGTGTTGAACGTTACTTGACAGCATGCGAATTTGTTCAAATAAGCTTTAAAACTTGCCCATTCTCGATAAATATTTGACAAAAAGAGCTGAGAACCTAGAAAGATTTCAAACACGTTGTCTAGCGGGCATAAATCGGTCGGTCGTTTGATTACTTGTAAATTATACATCAAATAACTACGCGTATGTAATCTATTATTTACTGTCCTTGAAGATCCCGGCCGCGAGCCGCGCGCACCTCACTCGTGCGACGCTCAGTTCGACTCCATACGTGTTTAGTGATCATTCTTTAGATATTCGATGGATTATAGTGTTTTAGTGTGTGCGTGACGTCACACGTCAGTTTATGTTGTAAAGAATCCCATTGTTGCACAATGTTCGCTGTCTTTGTGTAATAGTAAATAAATGTTTTTGATTGGTTAAATTTTTATAGCAAACTATGATGTAGGAATTAGGGATGTTTACGAGAAATTATAGATTAAAATATCAATATTGATAACAATTGTCATTGGGCGATATAAAAAGTATCATCTCGGACGTTTAGTTACAACGTAATTGATATTAAAGTTGGGTCGGCGCTTAAAGTAGTTGATTACGTTATGTCGACAGTATTTTTTTTTAATTAAAGACGTTCAATAATGATTTATAAATGCGTACACGGACTATGAATTGGTTATCTGTTGAACTGTGTGATAACAGTTAATCTAGTAATGATAAGCGACGCGTATTGGATGTGATTCAAACAACATGTTTAATAATCGTGAACGAAGTAAATTGTAAACGAAAAATGTCGATGATCAATAAAAAAAAGAAGCTTGTGCTTTTCTTCGCCAAGATATTTGAAGACGAATTCGAACTGAGCAAGTATTATGCAGAGAAGATATTGAAATGTCTGCAAGAAACTCCCGTGAGCGGTATGTTAATACAAGTTCTAGTATTGGTGTTTTATCTTTGTATTTAACTAACAATATTCCTCTAAAAATAAGATTGACGAGTTTTGTTTATAATAACGTGTAAAGGTCGCTGCCGTTCCTACACCGCGAGGTTGTAATTTGAATCTATTTGTTAATAGCTATAGAGGCAAAAATTCATTGGTATCCAACCTCGCTGTTTTTTAAATGTGTAAACTTTGTTTTTTTTTTATTGTGTGCCAAAGTTTTAATCCTCTTTTTTGCTTTTTTTAGGTTTTGAAAGCAAGCTATTAGAATCGACATTTTTCTCGGATATTTTGTTAAAAACATACAATGGCTGCGAAGTGAAATCAAACTCTGTGAAAGTATTCGTCGCTAATGTCGTTTCGATTATTTACAAAAATGAGCTTCAATTTAGCAAGTTGATAGGCTTGCTGAGTTTCCATCGCTTCCTGCAGTACATGTGCAACTACAATTCGCAATGCGCCAAGTATTCGGACCTCCTGCTGGCGAGCATTCACCTGGTGACATCGCCGATAGCGCATTACTCGGGCGTCAACTGGCTGGTGGAGAACAAGATGTGGCACCACGTGCTGTGCGGCTGCACGTACTACCGCCCGCCGAACGTGTCTCGCGCCGCATACGACTTCATCGCTAAGCTCCTCTGGAAACTGATCGAGTTCGAAGATGACGTCGTCTTACCTGAAATTATCGAGTACATCATAAAACCGGTGAGGCAGAACCAGTACAACATTACAAATACAATAAAAGACGGCGAGGAAATGAAAGTTTACGGTCCCATGATGTCCTCTTTAAATGCGATGTTGGTCGTGCTGGGCAGCACCGATGATCAGCGAAAGAAAAGTTACAAGATAGCACCAATCCTAATGCAACGGTTCAATTTTGACACGCATCTTCAAGTTATATTGGATGTCACAAGAGACCCCAACTTGGCGAGACTGCTCTGCGAGGTGCTGTTCAAACTTTACTTCAACATGGTCAAGGAGGCGCATCACCGGAAGAAGAAAACCGATAGCGAGATCATGAACGAGATCACTTCCATATACAATAACGTGCTTCAAAAGCTGATCGTGAAGCAGATGTCGGAGGCCGTCGCAGATTTCGTCGTGAAATGCAATTTGTTTTTGGCCAAATTGGGCGCGAAGAAACAATTATTCTTCGAAAGAGATGGAAAGAAATTCGAATTTCAAAATCAATTCGTGTTGCACTTGGTCGTCCCGATGTGGACGTACCACTTACTAAATTGCGGCAGCGAAGCCAAACTCATCGAAATAGACAACTATTCATTTAAACTGACGAACGTAGCGGCGGAGCACATCGGACAATCGGCGGAGTTCTTCCAAAAAGTCGTGCAAAATAACACCGCTTACGTCAAACAGGTCACGATATACACCGTTAAAAATCTATTCCAATTCAGAGGGCAGCTTAACAAAGCCACAGCTGGTATTCTGTACCAGGGGTTGTACTACGTTTTGCAAACATTCATCATGTCGGACGATGTGGGTAATCATTTGATTTTAAGCGAGAGCCCGTTGCGATCTCCCGATGACGTCAGACTTTTGAGTCTAGTACTCGATGCAATAAAGATGCTTTTAAAAGAGCATCACATAAACTGGTACGAAAGCTTGGAGATCATATGTCTTCAAGTAACTTTGTTGAATTTGATGAAGCAAAAAATTATGTGTACAAAGGTTAGTAGTTTTATTTTTCATAAATTTCAGTTCCTTCCTTGCAGTATTATGTGACATGAGATTAATTAGCAGATGGTAACGGTAGTTGTATTCTTTAGGGTTTGGTACAGACAATAGATTTGATCAACTTGAGCGTGCGTAATTTTCTCTCCCCGGACATGAGGCTACTGGTGGAGAGCAA
Organism: Papilio gigon; assembly: GCA_027563995.1. Classification (NCBI taxonomy): domain Eukaryota; kingdom Metazoa; phylum Arthropoda; class Insecta; order Lepidoptera; family Papilionidae; genus Papilio; species Papilio gigon. Next base: position 1,125,783 of record JAODUI010000002.1, on the reverse strand, counting down.
AGATTGCAGCTCTCTGAGTGAGATCGGCGCGATGACCAAGGAGTACATGCAGCATCCGGACTGGGAAGTCCGAGAATCTACCCTCAGCCTGCTGCTAAGCTGTACCGATGTGTCCTTTGTCAGTATGTGAATTTTATACATTATTTTACGTGTAACATCTCATCGCATTTGCTATAATAGCTGACACCATACGTTTATATAATTTTTGACATAAATCAATAGTTTGACAATTTCAGAATACATTCCTTTACAAAAAGTGATATCGTCGAACCATCTCATGCTGTCGGCGGCGACGAGTGCGTTAAGCGATTCTGAGCCTTACGCGCAGGCCACCGCGCTGCAGTGCCTGGCCTCCGCCGCCAAGATTGACAAAATCTGGTCGAATGTCAAGAACGCGCATCCTAATTTATACGTAAGTATCAATTACATACGGGTGTTAATTGTTTACAGTAGTAGATGGCAAACCAGTATCGGAGCGTCTAATTAAGTTCTTTGATCCGACGCCCTTGGCAATGGATAGATTTCCAGTCAAACAAACGAAAAAATTGAAATTCATAGTCACTATACTCCTCTTTTAAAGAAGTATTGAAATCTCGTGTGTCGTGTAGTTTGTTACATATGCTAATATCGAGTATTACTTTGCCAGGTGCAGTTAATTAATTTAGCAATAAGTAATCAAAACGACATAATAAGAAAAGAGGCAGTAAACGTATTGACCGAAATTTTTTTGCACCAAAGTATTACGTATGAATTCAAAAACTGTCTATTCCGAGTGATGGCGAAGGTAGCTTTAAATGATTTGCACTGGGAGGTGCAGATAGCCGCTCTCAACTTCTGGAGGCACGCGATAAAGCAGCTGTGCTTCGACCGCGGCATGATGGACGGCAAGTTCCCAACAGTGACATTTTCAAAGGAGAGGAGAAAAATTGTCGTTTTCAACGATAACGAAATAAAAAAACAACTCAATAATATAATGAATGATCTTTCTTTCATCGGATGCCTAAATGTTTTAATAAAATGTTTAGATATAGAACAAAACGTATCTGTAATAGAAGAGACTTACAAGATTGCGACCGAACTGAAAGAGGTCTTAGATAATTATAAGTTTACTCCAACAGAAATCAGTACTCCTAAAGAGGATTTGAGCGAGAGTAAAACAATCATAGATTTGAACAACGAAATGGACTTAGGCACGGAGTTATACACGCCGCACGGGGAAATGTTCGATTTGCGAGAATTGATCATAGACGAAATAACAAACACGTCACAAAGCGATCTCATTATGTGTATCTTCAACAGAAGATGTCGGGAACCAAAGGATATGTTACATACAGACGAAACCGTACAGAATCCAATACCACCACATGAGTTTATACAAAAAGTCAATTCAACTGACTACCAGGCAATCATAGATAGTAAGAAGGGATGGTGTCCAGATGAATCAAATTTAGACGATTTAATAGACGAAATATTGAGCAACACAAATGCAATACAATTTAATACCATAGATATGTGCGATGTTTAGGATTAATTAAATATTTTATAGCATGAGTAAATATAAATCTTTTATTTGAACACCTATATGTTAAAACAGCTTTAATTGTCCTCCAACAGCTTCAAACAATAAACTAATGTCAAATTTACAATCACAATTTATCGCGATAGTCAGAATTAACATTTTCATGTTTGTTTCAATAGAATGATATTTAAAAAACAAGTTTATTGAACAAATATTGATAAAATTCGTTAGTAAAGTATAGTTTCTTTACAAGCAAGATTTATTTTTTATATCCAAAAATTTATACTTAAGTTTATTTTAATCTATGTCGTTTGTTTTTTGAACTGTAACAAGTCACGATAAATAAAATTTATTTCTTGTTTGGCAGCCCTATAAGTTTCCTTAGACTTTGATGTTTTGGTGCCTTTTCTAACATTTTTTTTTAAACTGATTAAGTTAGTGCTTGACTGCTATCCTGCTTAATACTAAGTGGTGATGTAGTCTAAGTATGATACATGCTAGCTTAGCAATTGCCTATTCACTACTCTTAATGGCTCCGAGGTAATATTTCTTTTTCTTTGCCATGGTGTGAAGGGAGTGAATAAATGAAGGAAGGAAGTTGTGCGAGGCGATGCAAAGACAACTCCATAACATACATCTCAAGTGGCTTCATTTTGAGCCTTTCTATGCCAACTGTGCTAATACCGAGTTGTTTAATAAAAAGACACATATCTAGAATTAAAGTTTATATTAAACAAACTAAAGCTACTTAACTAAATCTATTCAATTTCTATAACAGCTCCAACTTTGGACAATGCTTCTTTTAGTTTTTCCGCCTCATCTTTAGAAATGTCAGCCTTCACAACTGTGGGTACACTTTCAACAAATTTCTTGGCCTGCACCAAGTTAAATCCTTCCAGTAGACTCTTGACTTCTTTAATTAGCGCCACCTTTTGCTTGTCATCAAACTTTGTCATTTTAACCTAAAATGGAAAGCAAATTTTCATTTTTACGTTACCAAATTAATTTGACTTTTATATTAATCAAGCTTTTCCTAGACATGGTGCCAAATTCTCTAAGTAATTTAATTCTTGGCTTAATCACCCTATATTAGATACATTAACAGAAATTACAATGCAATATTCATACATAACTTACAAAGAAATATGACTGTTTTGTTATTTGTCAATAATCAAATGTATAAGAAATTTTAGATATAGACACTTCACATTAGGTTTGAAATAGCTGTGGTATGTAATAATCCAAGATACTCACTGTAAAGTTAGTTTTTACAGTTTTGGGCACAGCCTCCTCTTCTTCCTGCGGGGCCGCGGCCATCGCAAACCCTCCAATAGGCATAGCAGGTGCATCGGGAAGATTCAGTCTCTTTTTCAAAACCTGACTGAGTTCTGACACCTCTAGCAAGTTAAGATTTGTTATGTCCGCTACGATCTTCTCTATCTTTGGCGATATTGGCTTATCAACACCTTCAGGTGGTGGAATGGTAAGAGGTTTGATAGCTTCACTCACTTCTTGACGTATAATCGAGCTGCAAATTATGATAACATTATTTTGATACCAGAGCAATCGAATATTTATTGACATTTATATTGACTCCTGTTACATAAAAGAAACTAAGAATGAAAAGCAATCTTAATTTACATAACCTTAAATTTTATATAAGTTTTATTACCTTCTTGAAAATGTTCGCCATTGTCGAATGGGAATATTCTTAATTATTCTGACGGTATTCATCATGTTTTGGCGTTTTAGATTTACAATTTGTTTTAACAATATTTTGTTCCAGTTCCCGATTTATGATTATTTTAGGTTATCTCAGAATAGAAATTTTTGATTCCCCCACAGACAAAAAAAAAATTACATTGTTATAAATCTGAAAAAGTTAAAGTTAAAAAGTAATTCTACAATTTTTTTTAGTTTATTAGCTATATGATCACATACGTAAAATTAGCATGAAATGAAATCAATGTTAATTAAATTAGTGAATAAGTCTAGTCGTTTCCTTTTAAACCTACCTGTCAAGCCGAACAGCTGACAAAGTAGCTGACTGACATAACCATGACATTAACAAACTGTCAATGTGTTATTTACAAGTTTCTTGTTTTTTTTTTGTTAATTATTTTTAATAAAAACATTGTAAGCGTAGACAATGTTTTATATAGAAATCATTGTATGGCCTTTATGTAGTGTTAGCTACAAAGAATTTTTACTATTTGAAAATTGATTTATTTTATGTTATAAAACTTATTGCAATAGGAGGTAAGTTAAATGATATTTTTTTTATTATTTACTTAATTTTACTTCCTACCATCTCATACTAAACTAGGTCTTGTACACCGTTATACCCGCGCAAACTTACAGGCCCAGTGTAAGTCACACATATCGCGATAAGTATAGGACACCTCGACGTTTTCTTTCACGATTGAAATTGATAAATAAACGTATGAATTTCGAAAATCGTTAAACCACATTTGGTAATGGCATTTATTAATGCCTAGACCTATAGATTAGAAATTGCATTGATTAACTTACTGCATGTGTTACAACACTTTTGAAGTATTAATGTAGATGCATCAAGAAAAGTGTGATATGACTGCGTTGAATGAAAATCCGTGGTTTCTGCCTACGCCTCTTTGTTATAGGCGTGAGTGTGCACGTTTATCTTCGATATTAAAAAAAATGTGTTTTAGTATATTTGTTTTCATGTTTCATTAGTGTACACATATATTTTAATCCAATTAAAAGGGATTATAGTCAAACTGTACTCTGTGCAAATAATCCCCTCTGTCTACATTGTATAGGTTCATTCGTGTTATATACAGCATGTTTATTTCTGTTGTATGCGTTTGTAAAATATTGATATTGATTTAGAATAAAGTGATTGTATTGTTACCTTTAATTGTAAATGTTTTTTAACATAAGTCTGTGTTATGTGTATTTTTAATACTTTCACAGAGTTCATACAAAAAAGTATTTCTAATGGTTTCCTAAAATTAATTTTATGTTTAACTTTTACCAAGTAAGATCCAAGTTGCCTAAATTATTAGAAATAGCAATTTGATAAATTATTCCTTTGCATTTATATGAATTCTCTTTACTTACTTAAGTATTTCTAACTGTTTTTAATTGATTTCTAATTTTATCAAATGGCTCGGAAACTTTGAAAAGTTGATGAAATGTTTGTAATTTTTTTTGTAGGTTTTATATAAACAATAATGTGTAATCACATTAATAGTTGTGTTTCATCATCAAGCCCTAGGTCCAACAGTGGGCAGACTAGGGTTGCTGATGCTGATGATGATCATTAGACTTATAAACAAATGTTAAATTTTGTGATCCCCCCAATTATGTTTAAATTTAAATAATAAAAATTTGATTAATTGTAAAATTACGTTAGTTGCTTTATTGTATCGTAATATGATACCTGGATATATTATGTAACATGAATTTATGTTGTGTAAAGATTGACCTAAAAAATGTCAACCAAAGAACTAAATTTTATTTCATCGACATCGTCAACCTGCCCTGTTTCCTACGAACGGTCAGCACAGTATGTACTCTTCCATACATGTCTGTAAGCTCGTATCTGAACTCACAAACTTCCTATGCATATCCTCTTTCACGCAATCCATCCATAACTTCGGTCTTCTACTTTCATCCACATTAAATCTCCTCACCTTGTTTATGTCATCATCTCGCACATGTCAATACCACGCTAACTTTTTGTATCTCAATTTTTCTATCACTGATGCTACTCAAACTAAATTATTTCGTTGATTCTATATTTTTTTTTAAACATTTCATGTTAATTCCTTAACTGAATGAAGACCACCAGTTTGTAAACGGGCGGAAAATTACAACGAATTACTATCTATTTTATCCGCAATTCGGTGCAACTTGTCTCTGAGTGTTGTTGGTGACGATTTCTTTACAGGAACAAGTATTTCCGTCCTGTATGAAATCATCCTCACCCTAGGAAAACCCCATTTTAATGGGATTTGATGTGAAAAGTTTCTGTTGTTATAGTTTATTTTTGTTCCATATACGGCATTGTTATTATTATC
>JAODUI010000002.1:1107989-1120100 GCA_027563995.1 Papilio gigon | reverse complement strand
CCTTTGCATTTATATGAATTCTCTTTACTTACTTAAGTATTTCTAACTGTTTTTAATTGATTTCTAATTTTATCAAACGGCTCGGAAACTTTGAAAAGTTGATGAAATGTTTGTAATTTTTTTTGTAGGTTTTATATAAACAATGCGTAATCACGTTAATAGTTGTGTTTCATCATCAAGGCCTAGGTCCAGCAGTGGGCAGACGAGGGTTGCTGATGCTGATGATGATTAGACTTTTAAATGAATGTTAAATTTTATGATCCTCCCAATTATTCGAGTATACGATGCTAAAATTTAAATAACAAAAATTTGATTAATTGTAAAATTACGTTAGTTGCTTTATCGTATCGTAATATGATACCAAGATATTTTATTTAACATGAATTTATGTTGTGTAAAGATTGACCAATTTCATGTTTACACTAAACATAACTTCGTGATATAGACTAGGAGCTGCGGTTTAAAAGGCTGTTTAAATTATTACTAGAAATAGGAATATAATCGACATGTTTGATAATGAGATATTAGTTGATGACAGACACTTGTAAATTAAAGTAATTAGCTATAGTAAATCATAGGTGTTTTTTTATTGTGTGAACTTTTTTTATGCCGTTCCTAACATCCTCCTAACAAACATATCTAAACAATTTTATCTTAATAACACTGTAATCAATGACTTATTAGACACAGACGATTTGTATCATAAATTTAAACACTGCTATATTCCAAAATAATTCCATAGATAATAAATGGCATTACCGGCCCGGGATGTGTGTTATTATTATTTCTTGTTTCCATTGAATTCAACTATAGTTGTATATATTAAGTAATTAAAAATGTTTTGTACTTAAAGTCACAATATTTAAATTAGTGGTTTATAAGAGGTCTAATAAATAATTACGTTTGGCTCCTAAACATGTTTTAGCAGTGTAAGCATTGTTTTAAGGTTGCCAATTTTGCGATATTAGATACTGGGGAAGAGTTTCCAGAATGTTCGTTACGTTCGCCGTAGGCACGGACGGAGTGGCGTCGGGAGCTTTCAGTTCGCTTTCAGAAGCCGTAGCGTTCTGACATGCGAACACTGTTTCGTAATTAAATTAATTCCTGTCCAGGCGTTCTAATTGATGTAAGTCTTTTTTTTGAATACTGTTCATTTTTTATTTTTAAAATGTTTACTTGTTTAAAATTGTGTTAGTGCGTTTTCTTTGATTATGAATTGGACAATATATTTCCGGTTGAATTTTATTTACTTCCGATTTGTTATTTTGTAACATCCCGGGTTCGAATTCTAACAAAAACATTTTTTGTTAAATCATTCTGCTTTTTTAAAATTTGTAATCTGGGAAATAATCCCAGACAAATGAAATGGTTTGACAAAAAATATGCTATCGGTCAGCAGTAACGGTTTTTACTTTAAATTTTGACTGTTGGTTAAACACTCGGATAATTAACAGTTGTTCCCGCGCGATCATGACTCTGAGTGCGGTAGTAATATGTAACAATAACTAAGTCTTTCTCAAAGTAGACGATAACGCCCCCTTGGGGGCTTTAGAAACCTAGAGGGGACGTTAAGAGCTCCATAAAAAAATGGGAAGGCGATGTATAATTTGTATTTAAAATTTACTTTGTATAGTATCTTAAACTTCACTAAAATCAAAACCCACTACACAATAACGATCACTTACGTAAATATTGTTTACTATTTCTATATACGTCTGCTTAGGCGGCGGTTTTTCTATGCACAAGTTCTAAATTATAAATGAAAATTAAAGTAGTGTAGTTGTGGTTATTAAGTTTTAAGGGGTGTATAAAAATGGGAGGGCGGTGCAAAAGATTTGATTTTCAAAGAGGGCGGTAAAAGAGATAAGTTTGGTAATCACTGCTAGAACTGTCCAACGCTGTACTAAGCATATGTTGGTTCATCACCAGATCGCTTTACGTCCCTATTGAGGGGTTCGAAGTTACAAGGCTATAGCCAACCACGCTACCCCAATACAGAACATTGAATAAATGTACACATGAAATCCGAAAATTGGAAAAACAATTTTGTACATTGCGGGTTTCGAACACCAGACTTGCAGATTAAAAGTCACGAGCGTAACCACTGAGTCACAGACGCTTTTATTTTGATTAATCGATCAATATTTTCGTTTATTATTAAGATTATTTGGTAAGTAATATCAGAGCACTTGTAAGGTTTTAACTTGAACTTTGCGGATCGCTGCCAATTACTGAAATGCTGGCGTATTTAAATAAACTAATGAACTTTATTATGAGACCAGCCTATGAAATTACGTAAATGTTCGCCGAAGTAGCATGGTGGCGATTTCTGAAATAACACTTTAAGATATGAGTTAGGTTATTTTTGACCGTCAAATAGGATCCTATGTTCTTATAGTGAAGGGAAACTTCGTGAAGTAACGAAATTCAAAGATATGTGTGCAGTCAACACGTACTGGGTCAGTGTGGTTGACTGTGGTCCAATCACCCCTATAAAGTTTGGCTAGCCTCTTGTTGGGGACGTACAAGCTGACGATGGAATAGGTACCAAAATAATTTATTCAGTTCTGTAATACATCACTTCTGTATTTAGTATACAGCTTGAGTTAGTTACTTTTTGTTTTTTTATGACGTTTAAGATACGTATATCCTGTTAGAGCAAATTATTCGAAACGAGTCATCATCGTCATTAAATACATAATTATATAACCGAGGCTTCGACTGCATGTGACACTTGTATTATGTTGTCTCTCTTTTGTCATGGGGAATGAAAGGGATCACGATATGTATTACAATTGTCAGTGCAGTGGAATTGTAGCCAGTGAAATGGGACCTAAGTCGCCCGTGACACGTGACTACACTGTGTTTGACAGCATTCGTACTAACTATAGCCATCAACTGCAGGGCTTTTGAGTCTGTTCTGTTAATAGGATTATAGACATCCCTTGTTTTAAATAAAAGCCTTTATCAAAATTGGTTACGTGATACATTTAACGTGAAAATAATTAATAAGACTTTTTTAAATCTAATAATATTTTTTAGAAGTTGTCAATGATTACGTTTGGGTCATCTTACCTGGGTAATACGATTCAAATGTAATCAAGGAACACTGTTTAATTCCATCGTATTCATGTAGGTGGCGTCGCGGTCAGCAAAGAGAAATAAACCTAATATTTACCTTGCGTGCAACCGAGACGTAGTCTCAACTAGTAGGTATACGGGTCACGAGCTCAAGAGATGCAAACAATTTATGCCCCTCAACGTGTACGTGTGTGCGTACGGCCTACCGTATGATTGATATGCGACTTGGATCAGGGGTCGCCAATATTTGGCGCGCGAAATCTCGATCGAGTAAATATTTACTTACAAAATCCGAGTCTCTTAAAAACAAATGACGGTTGTACTTTGTCGACGGTCGCAGTTGTGGGAACCATTGGTGATAGCATCAGTTTATATACAAGTTAATATCGACGAACTCTAATTACTGGTTATATTGATTAGCCATATGCCCCACGTAACAATAACATCCATTGATAACGCTAAGTCAACTGTTATTATATTTCCTTGCGATATTACATAACCTCGATGTGACATAAATTGCATACACCGTACTGCGGCCTGCAAATTATAATCTACTCCGATAAGCTTAGCGTTCGCTGCACACATGAACAATAAACGTCTATGTGCTGTAATATAGACCTGGCTACACCTATGTATGCTACCGAGCAACAGACGTTATGTAATAGAATGTTAGACGATTGTATACCTTGGAAGTTAGCCTTTGTTCTATTTTAATTGAATTTTCGCTTGCAAGCAAAATATTTCCTGCTTACTCTTTGTAAGGATATTATTGTTTGGTTTCTTTGGATACACGTAAATATGGTAATTGAGATTGTAAGGACGCAAAAAGGTCGCTAGTGTGTCCAGAGTTATAACAAAAAACACTTGACTGCTCAGTAAGTTTGTTTTTGATTGGCAAAACTCATGGCCTTAGAGCATTTGAATTTAATTTACATTTGTAGTTTAAATATTAACGTAAAAAATGTGTTTCTTGGTTCGTTCAGAGCACATTCTGTGTGCCAAGTCTGTCTTCATGATTGAAATAAGTGAACATCAATATTAAATAAACGTCGGAATTGCATCAACAGGCAACTTTGATGAATAAAATGAAAACATTTTGTAGATCTTGAACAACCATGTTGGGCGGCAGCGCGTTGTGGTTCCGCCACGGGCTGAGGCTGCACGACAACCCGGCGCTGCACAGCGCACTGGAAGACAAGACCGTGCCCTTTTTCCCATTGTTTATCTTCGATGGAGAAACTGCGGGTATATAACTTTACATAATGGTTCTCGATGGTTTTAAAACGACTCGAAAGGAGGCATGATTGAGATGAAACGTACGTAGCGCGAATCTTAATGTGAGAATGCACTTTAGGGGGAACGTAAAAGGAGTTATTCATAAAATCATCTGTTTGATAGCATTTAAATCAAGAATATTCAATGCCAACGATATTTTACATGAAAGTGAACTCGCCAAGAGAGTAGCTGACACTGAATGCATTATATATCTACATGTTTGCTCTAGTGACTCTCATTCATTATTCATGATGTAGGCACGAAGTTGGTGGGTTACAACCGCATGCGCTATCTTCTGGAGGCGCTCGAGGATCTGGACAACCAATTCAAGAGGTATGGTGGTCGACTCATCATGATGAAGGGCACGCCGCACGTCATCTTCCGGCGGCTGTGGGAGGAATTCGGTAAGACGAATCAATTCTTCTCCTACACAAGTTGCCAACATCACTGCTCCCGTCCAAGGATGTCCTTGGGCTTTCTTAAAAAAAAAAATATACTCATGCGGGATGAAGAGTTAGATGCCATGTCTGACATTTGCAGGCATAAGTAAGCTGTGCTTCGAGCAGGACTGCGAGCCGGTGTGGCGTGCTCGGGACGACACGGTGAAGGCGGCGTGCCGGGAGAACGGGATCGCGTGTCAAGAGCACGTGTCGCACACGCTGTGGGAGCCCGACACTGTCATTAGATACAACGGGGGAATTCCTCCTCTCACCTATCAGATGTTTCTGGTCAGTTTGTGCCGTCCTGTTTGAAATTACTAAAAGTATATTTTTGTACAAGTGCTTCAGCTGTGATTAGCTTGGACATGCGTATATTTAAAATTGTTGTTTACTATGTTTATTTTGTTTTAAAGCATACGGTGTCAACAATCGGCGACCCACCGCGCCCCGTCTCCGACTTGGACTTCACCGGGGTCAACTTCGGCGTGTTGCCGGATACCTTCTACCAAGAGTTTACGGTCTTTGATAAAGTAAGGATATTGGTCTTAGTCAAATGGTCACTTTACAGCTTTATGAATGTACAGTGTCGTGTAAACTTAAGGTTTGAGATCTCACACGATAGTGGTGATCTGATGAGTTGGTTTGTCCAGGTGCCTCAGCCGGAGGACCTGGGTGTGTACCTTGAACGCGAGGACATCCGCATGATCCGTTGGGTGGGCGGGGAGACGGCAGCACTTCTTCAGATGCAGCAGCGTCTGCAGGTCGAGTACGAGACCTTCTGCAGGTGCGTGATGTCACTATAACGCTAGCCTTATTAAATGTCGTTGTCATTTTATTTTTGTTTCATAGTAGCCATTAACATGGCTGTGTTGAATGTAGTCCCAATTTCTTACTGTCACTGAAAACGCTTTGATATAAATAAAGCATTTATTTGCAGAGGCTCGTACCTCCCTACTCACGGCAACCCGGATCTCCTGGGCCCACCAATATCGCTCAGTCCGGCTCTGCGCTTCGGATGTCTATCCGTTCGCAGGTAAGTTGTTACTCATTTACGTGATTAATAAACCATTTGAAGGTTACAGGTGTGATATATATAGCTTGTATAATAATTAACAATCTATTTCACACGCATTACTGACCCAATAATAAATTTCCGCCAGATTCTATTGGGCTGTCCAAGATTTGTTCCAGCAAGTGCATCAGGGCCGTCTCTCGGGCAGTCAGTTCATTACAGGTAATATCTATACTATAACATTAAAGAAACATTTGTAGATGAAAACACGTATCCGCCTCGAAGGACCATGATTTCATAGCAAATTGATCAATCGCTAAATGACTGGTTGTTTACCTACAGGTCAGCTGATATGGCGCGAATACTTTTACACGATGAGCGTGAACAACCCGAACTACGGCCAGATGGGGGGGAACCCGATCTGTCTTGACATACCGTGGAAGAATCCTGAAGGAGATGAATTGACTAGGTAATTTTACTTTTGTTATGTATACAATTACATTTGATATCTCGTAATTTTTTTTATAAAACATTGAAATCTCTTTGCAGTATTTTCTATTTGGCTAGCAAGTAAACTCGGCAGACATGTTATGTTAATACGGAAAAGGGAAAGATAAAGACAGGGTAAAGTTTGAACTCACCTTGACTTATTGTTAGAGATATCCTTTCTAATGTAATCTTCAGTGGTTTTTATAGCTTGTTTGAGAAGTAGCGGAGTTGCAGTAATGTAGAATTTATTTTTAATACTAAAGTATTAAGCTTAAAAGCTTGGTCTTCGTTTTAGAAATGGAGTAAGGTAAAATTTATATATTTTTAAGTATACATAGTATAGATTATTGAATATATGAAGGTATTTATAAATGTTAAGCATGTTAGAGTATGTCGTTAATGTTCCGTTTCGATTTTTTTTTATTATTTTATATACAAGTATCTTCTTTTTTGGTAATTTAGTTTGGTTTACAGATAGACCCTTAATTTATAGTAAACTGTGATTTTAAATTATTACCACGGTATGGGTATGTTCTGAGCAGGGACGAATCGCATGTGACAGGGAGAATTTTACGTATGCATGTGGAGGTACACCGGCAGGGTAGGTCTACGAAGAGATGCGTGGATGGAGTGAATACTGACATGATTAAGAAGGAACTGAAGACTGAGATACGAAAGATAGATCGATCTGGAGAATGATAAGCGCGGCTACGTGAGTGAGAGATGATGATGATGAGCATTAATCTGTGCAGGTGGATCGAGGGCCGCACTGGGTTCCCGTTCATCGACGCAGCGATGCGGCAGCTGCGCACGGAGGGCTGGCTGCACCACGTGCTGCGCAACACCGTCGCCTCCTTCCTGACGCGCGGCACGCTCTGGCTCTCCTGGGAGCACGGCCTCAACCACTTCCTTAAGTACCTGCTCGACGCTGACTGGTCTGTATAATATTGTAGTCTATAGTTTTGTCATTTCGAGGATTTTCTTGTTTATTGTTGCCGATAATTTTGCTGCGAAGAAACCTGTTTGAGGTTTTGATTGTCTATGGCTGTTCGGGAATACGAAGTCCATGTCCATCATACGCGATATTGTCTCAGGTCAGTGTGCGCGGGCAACTGGATGTGGGTGTCGTCGAGCGCATTCGAGGCGCTGCTGGACTCGAGCGAGTGCGCGTGCCCGGTGCGCCTGGGCCGCCGGCTCGACCCGGGCGGCGAGTACGTGCGCCGCTACGTGCCCGAGCTGGCGCGCGTGCCCGTCGAGTACATGTGAGTCAGCGCCAGATGACAGCACTGCCTTTGTGTTTCTAGAAAACTTTATATTATTTATTGTTGAGACGCCGGGAGGTAATATGATTGCAGGTATCCCTGACTTCGAACGGCACTTCCGATTAGTCCTATCTGGTATGCGCTGTGTAGATTACAGCGTAGATTTACATAATTCCAGTTGTTACATAGCGGAGATTTAGACCGCTGAACTGGAAAAATACAAGTTGAATATAACTGTGTTAGATATGAGCCGTGGAAGGCTCCCATCGACGTGCAGGAGCGCGCCAACTGCGTCATCGGCAAGGACTACCCCGCACCCATGGTCAACCACCTGGACGCCGCCGCCCGCAACAGGAACAATATGAAGGTAATATTGACACACTTTTTTTTTCAATTTCTCGATAAAAAAATATATTACCAATGTAATTCTACTTTACTTCAAAATAGTGACAAAGTCCAATTTTATATAAACAATCTGACCAGGAGCTACGTCGCATCCTGGAGAAGGCTCCGCCGCACTGCTGCCCCTCGTCCGAGGAAGAGATCCGTCAGTTCATGTGGCTGAATGAGGACACCGAGTCTGAGGTCAGCACCTCTTAGACCGAATACAACTTGGTAACTCATCAACAATCATAACTCGTAGCTACAGTATGTTCTAATTTATTCAAAATATATTTTGCTTTCAGTGGTTTAGAAATAAATTTATTTTGCCTATATATAATACCTTTGTCTAAGATATAACCAAAGTATATAAGTTATTATATGTATCTCGAATATAATTTAAAATATATAATAAAGACAGATATACTATTTAGATCTGATACTTTTGTTTATGTAAAAAAAATGGTTTAATTTTTTTTTATTTTGTGTAAAAGCGAGATAAGAAGAAAATATTTTCTTGAAATTTATTTAAAAAAAAAATGCAAAACGTTTTGGAGAAAAAACAGTTTTACTGAATTGAAATAGATTTGATATCTATTAAAAAAACTATTTATAAATTAACGTGTTAAAATCATTCCAAACAAATAACAGGGTGGAATAGAATCTTTTTTGATGTGTTATTCTTTACAAAATTTCAAGGTTTTTAAAAGTATACATAATGTATTTATGGAAATATGTATTATATATATGTCAAACTACCAGAGTATTTACTGTAGATTTTAATGTTTATTGTGTTTAGATTTAAATGTAGTACAAATGAAATAATTAAATCCGTCTCTTAAATTGTTTGTTTCATTTAATTACAAGCTTTGCTATATACTTGTTTTACAATTTTTTTGGTACATATATAACATTCTTATTTATTCTATAAAACTTTATAACATAATAGGATAAGAAAAATATTAATTCAGTTGATTTTTTAAATGATTTAAGAAATTTTGATTCATATATTTACAAAACAAAACTATTTAAAGGAATGATATACTTATATATATGCTTACATACAAAATGAATAATATTATTTCCCTTAAAAACCACTAATATATGTTACACAGTATTTTTACACATACTACTTGTAAACAATGGGACATAGATAGTGAAACACATTCAACGCCACCAACTCATTCTACATATTCACTTGTACATTTTTTAATAAGAGAAAGCTGCAAACGATACATGAGATAGTATAGGTCAGTGATAGTCTCACTATTCTATCAATGACCGCATACTCGTGTACTAAGTACTTGACCCCACCAATATACAAGTTTTTTCTTCGAAATATGTATATAACACAAATATTTATCTCGGATGAGAATCGATCCCACGGACACATTCCTAAGTCTATTAAAGTATTTGTAAGGTTCGCAGATAAATATCTACCGGTCGAGGTTTGATGAACATTACAATACTAGAAAAACCACAATTGTATTGCTGGCCTTTGAAAAATAGGTACACTAATGGTATTGAATGTGTTAATCTTAAGAAGAATAGTAGATATTTATAACACTCTACAAACATAGAAATCTTAGATATGAGTGGTCTAATATCATTGTGCTTGTCAAACTAATTCAAAATTCCTCACGAACCATTTTGTATTGATTCAGCCATTAAAGTAACTAGTTCATTGAACACTTTACTTGTAGTTGTATCTGGCAGTTCCTTCACCGCAGCAAGACCTTGACCAGCAAGTTTGCCAACTCGAGGGTCAATTGGTAGGCAACCGAGGAATTGGAGCTTGGATATCTCTGCTAATGATTTACCACCTCCGCTTGAAAATATATTTGTGCATTCATTGCAGGTTGGGCATTGATATCTGCAAGAAAATATTCATAGTTAATCCAACTGGTGTTTAATTAGTCTGTTGGTTAAAGATATAAACTACTGATCTGGCAGTCATGAATTTGAATATTACCATTTGACTATTGTGAACTGATAATTTTGCCAATTTTTTTTTTTTTTGCCATAAACTAGTCATAAAACATGTATACTAACCCACTCATATTCTCAATAATACCAAGAATTGGTATTCCAGTTTTTCTACAAAATGTGATTTCCTTCCGGACATCTTCAATGGCTACTTCCTGTGGTGTGGTTACTATAACTGCGGAGCAGTGAGGTATTTGTCGGAGATTTTCCATTACAGTTATATGCTCATCTGATGTGCCTGAAAACAATAATTACACATATATTGACAAAGACAGCTTGATTTTTGATGTAAAATATTGAATTATATATTATGTAATATGACACAATAAAATGTAATGTTATGTAAGTAAAGATACTAACCAGGTGGAGTATCAATGACTAAGAAATCAAGATCCTGCCAATACACATCCTCTAGAAATTGCTTAATCATTGCAGTTTTCTTAGGTCCCCTCCAAACTACAGCGTCATTGCGAGACTTCAAAAGAAATCCAATTGACATAACACCCAACCTCTGTTCCTTATCCAAATAAACTGGTACCCAACCTTCTGCGCCTTGGTGGATATTTTCATTCTCCAAATTTAATATATGTGGTACACTTGGACCGCACAAATCTACATCCAGAAGGCCAACCTGAAAATTTGTTTCATTTTTCATTTATATTTGTAGGATAAAGTTTGTCAATGCGGATTATATCCATAAAATTATTAAATATAGAAATAAACGCCTGCATCTGACACTCATATGGGCGTAATATTAAGTATTTCTTTAGTGGTAAACATTTAGTGATAAAAATCTAACCTTAAAACCTCTTTCCTTAAGAGTAAGAGCCAACTGAGTGCTTACTGTTGATTTACCAACTCCACCTTTTCCCGATAACACTAAAATTACACTTTTAACATTTTCCAACATTTTTATATCTATCTTCGGTTAAACATACGTATTTAGGAAACAGAATTATTTATCAACAAAAATACCTAGTTTTCAAAATCAATTGTCAAATTGACAATCTCGACATTTGTCAATTAAACATGGATTGAGAATCGCAGAATGTTGTAAAGTAAAAATTGAAGATGTTCATTTTAATCTACTTGTATTAATATTGTAATATTTAACTACAATTTCTAATTATTTACAATGTCATAAAACGTTTAGGAAGTTTTTATTCTTCAAAATGTAAAAATTCGACTCAAATTCTATTTTTTTCATTTCTTAGTCTGTTTATTTTTTGACAGCGCTTGCGCCAAATTACGATAGTGGCGCCGCCTATCATGTTTTTCAGTTTTATAAAGATTTTTTAAGTGGAGGTCGTGTTAACTGAGTGCAGATACTTGGAAAAAGAAATGCTACAATTTTTCTTTTTTATGACTGATTTTAACCAATTTTCTGACATAATTTGTTTTAGTAATAAAGTCTCCCTTCATATTCCACTTACTCATATATGTAGTCCAGTGTTTGTGTAGTTTTTTTTGCTATAGAATTTGAGTTCTGTGGTTGTGCAAGGATTTGAACCGGGGCTAAGCTGCTTCGTCGCTCTATTTTACTTACCTGTATTTCCAAGGTAAGTTATATCGTAGGAAACCTCCATAGTCTTATAAAGCTAGAGCTTCACTTGCACATAGTATTTTAATTTGAAATGACACCTCAAAAAATGAAATTGTTGCTGCGTTTATGCGGGTGTGTTCATGTTCGTGATCACTTATTTTACGACCCAAAACATGCGGAGAATGAGGGGTGATCGGGATTACAGATTGCCGGCTTTTTAATAACATAGAAAACATCTATACACAGTGTCGTTGTAGTTATAAAAAATTAAAGTTTAAACAGCTCTACATTTTATAAAGAAAAAATGTGGAGAATCAAATGGATTTTTAATGTTGCACTTGGTTAATACTATTTGTTAATTTAGGGAATAAAGTCCTATTTGAATCTTATTTTTTGCAGTTTTATTAATTTAAAAGAAAATCTCAAAATAAAGATTTATTGATTGTTTTGTGATTTCTTTTTTTTTTGTTACAAAAGGGAATTCAATTGTTTCGTCTTTTAATGATGAAAATTAAACTATAAGATTATCTTTCATCAATATTTATGATAATGCATAGGAAACTGCCGCTACGTGACACTACACTGCGGGGTAGTTCTGTTGTAACAGAGAGCAATTGCTAGTTAACCAATAAACGTAACTTG
>JAODUI010000002.1:1065299-1107092 GCA_027563995.1 Papilio gigon | reverse complement strand
AATCTAACAATTAAAAATACCTAAATTAAATTCATACAAAGAGATGATGGTCAGGTATTACTTTGCTTTTCCATGGATTTCTAAGACAAATCCCTTAAGCAAAAATGGAACAAAATTTATATCAAATATTTGAAGAAGAATTTTGTAGAGATTCTTTATTTCTATTTATTACTTAATTCTTCAATACATGTTAAGTAGACAGTGAGTCTACTTGAAAATAAGAAAAAGTTGTTAGCCTACATGTTCAAGATAATGTTGTACATGTAAAGTAATTTCATCCAGATCTACGCAGCTGTTTTGGACATACTATCTAACATATCTGCAGTACTCACAATGTTGACTAAGCTTGAAGTAATTGAATGAAAGAGCTTATAATGTGCAAGTGTTTAGATGAACGGATATTTGCCAGTGACTAACTTTCAAACGGTTTGTTTTAGTCATAGTAACAATGTATTTAATTATCGGTCATTAATTTAACAATTTTTTTTATGAGGCAATACATTAGTTTTCTATACGTGATTTTTTAAAAGTAATTTTTAATAAAATTTAACCGGAACAAAACTTCCGCGGGAAGTCTAATCAGTTTCTTGGTAGACAATTTTCAAGGAAGCCATAATTGTAAACTTGGGGTTGGATAACAAATTGATTCTTGCGAATTTTCGAATCGAGTTTCGTGAAATATGGCGCTTAAAATAAAAGTGGTATCTCGTTAATATAGTTAAACTCCATTTTTTTTGTATTATAATTAATTATTAAATTTAATATTTTCTAGAAAATTTCTCATGAAAAATTACTTTTCGTGTGATATTGTTATTTACTTAATCTGTAAACAAACTCGACTCTATGGAACATAAATTTTTTTTTGGAATGCTCGCTGCGTCTTGCGAACACCGCGAAAGGCACTGACTGTACATTAAATAGATATTGCATATCCGGGATGCATTTTTAGGTCACTTGTTTTCCGATAATTTAATATACATATTACAAATGTATTTTATTTTACGAAAGTACGGCTTCATATGAAATTACTTGAAAAGAATTAAAAGTAGAATTGAGTTTCGTCTGACGAATAAGATGCCGTGGGCCTTTCACAAATCTATTTCTTTTTTAACCGACTTCGAACGAGAGGAGGTTCTCAGTTCGTCTGTATTATTTTATACGTACCTTAACCTTTTTAATAAAAAGTTCTCATGTGGTACTCTGATAGTCGACTAACTGACATCCATGTTTAATCGTATGTCTTGTGAGTTAAAACAGTTGCGAAGCTGTATATGCATTTGTGTGATCGACACCGACCAGACATTTTATTGAAATAATAGGATTTTTTTGTTAATTTAATAATATTTCTTTTACCACTCCAAATAAGCTCTAGGCTTGTAGAAGAATATTGACCGCAAGTCGAATGTCGGGATTCGAAATCTCGACCACGTGATCGGAATTCCGCACCCTTAGCCAGTAGACGCTTTCAATTGATACTTTTATAATTATCGTTGTTACGGACGTAGATATGCTTTTGTTTTTAAACAAATGACAAAACTACACCCGGATCTTTAAACATCCTGTTTAAATGTAAATAAACGGAGATAAATATGATTGAGTAATGAAAAGTTCGTTTTTAAACAACTTCAAACACGAGGTTCTCAATCCGTCTATGTTTTTAATGTGTTACCACAGAACTTTGCCCCTGATTAATCTAATTTCGACATTTTTTTTAATCGAAAAGTAGTGCTTACAGGTAACTCTCATTTTTTTTTATCATAAACTATCTGGTTTGGTCTACAGTATGTATCTTTATTTTGTCTACGGTTGGAAATAAAAATACATATTGTAGACTTATAATGGAGATGCCATATGGCACTAACATTTGGCGACGCACATACAGGATGTTATTACTGTATATAATATATTCATGATTATTATGTCTTCGTAGGCTACGTGGCTTTTAAACAAATGAAACGCCAGACGTTAACATCTGCAGTATTTATTAACCTAATTACGATTCTGCGTTGTTGTATGGAATTCTGCCATAAATAAAATAGACACAGCAGATAGCTTTAGGATTACGGTCTGATTTATATACCTTCAAAATGCATGTTTTTTTTTTTTAGGAATTATGGACAATTTAAAGACAGATGTACGGTTTACAATAATTTTTTTTAAAATATATTTATTTCATATTTGCAAAATCATCATCATCGTCAGCCACACGTCGCTCACTGCTGAGCGTAGGCCTCCCCCAAAGATCGCCACGATCGGTCCTCGACCCTCATCCAGGATACTCCCGAGAACTTAACCACTTCATCGGTCCATCTAAAGGGAGACCTAACCACGCTGCGACGACCTGTATGTACAGGCGGAGGCCCACTGTGTAAGGCATTGGGAAAGGCTTACGTGCAACAGTGGGCAGATAGAGGCTGATGATGATGATGAAGATGCTAATATAAGTGTCAGTAAAGCTTATGATAAATGTTATATTTACATGAAAATAATTCATTATATAAAATTAATGTAATCAGTCAAGTATTAAAAAACATACTGTTGCGTCATATAACAGCGGTTAATTATTGTATGTCACGAAAATTAGTTTCAGAATTATGCTTGTAAATCAACAGCCTGCTTGACTGTGTGTAGCAATCATATCCGAAATCTTTTCGTTTAATTTGACCTCTCAGTTACTCAATGAATCCTCTGTCGGAATATCAAATATAATTAAAATGCCGAGAAAAAATGCTAATAAGATAATTTCAGTATTAATGGATTTGTGATTAATTTGAAATTATTATATAACTGAAGTCTGTAATCAAATGAAAAGCATAGCGACCTTACGGGCGGTATTATGTTGGGTTGTGCGGCTACACGAGAATTGGGTTATGGGATCAACTCTCAACTTTTCTTTACAAAATACAGAGCTCTACTTTATAATGACTACGCGACATGTTATTTTAGTTTGTGAATATTATTCTTATGTTTTATTGAATATAACATACTAGTATGATGTTAAACTAACAAGGACTAACTTTTCATACTGGATGGATATTGGTCTTTGCTGTTTAAAAAGCGAATCGGTTTTAAATAAGTCGAAATTATTTAATGAAATAATTTGGTCTACAATAACTTTGTCTTGACTATCGTATAACGCGTTACACACAAAATGTTAGCAATAAACGAAGTTAATTATTACACGCCCACCCCAAAACATCGGGGTAAGGTTGGTAATATTCTGACACGCCGGATTCGAACCCTCTACGGCGAGGGCGACATCTAACGTATAAATCACTGACCCCACAGTTCTGTCCGCGGTTATTGCTCGCTTCCAGCTGCGACTGGAATTCTTAATACTTTTTTTCCCTTCGCTCTTCAATTTTCCGGTTCACGGCCACGGTTTTATTGTGTGTCTGTATTGCGTTCTCAATACCCGCAAGGTATTGAGTTTTTTTCATATTTGTCATTTTACTGCTTGTAATAAAATATAATACTTGTAGAGTAAATACTGGATGCAATGACGTTGGTACTGACAATATGAAGTCGTTATAACCGACAATCTGTACTGTATTGTTTTAATAAGCAAATTATTTTTATTTTGCAACGCATCTTTCTTTTATCGGTTCTTCTAGTATTGCAGATGTCCGTGGGCGTCACTATATCTATCAGTCGGTATATACGGCTGTAGTTATAACCGATGTATCCAAAACTTTCTACTTTACTTTATTTGCTACAGAGTCATTTAGAAAAATATCGCCTAATGTTTATTCTCTGCAGTTTTATTGCCTATCATGACCTAAATTTCAACTCCCGTTCAATTGACACGCGCGAGGTATAGCTAAGGGGGGGGTAGGATGGGGAGGGGAGGTATTCATCGTGCTCCTGGCCACTCCAGGCCGTCGCGATAGCGCCGCGCAGGCTCCGGCACTAACGACCACCTAACGAACTACGAATTGGGTTAATGTACCCATTGAGAGTCGCGGATGAGGGCGATACATCCGAGGATACGTCAAGTATCAAGATACTGAGGGCACAGTATGAGATCAGTGCTTCACTTTATTTCCTTCTTCAAATTTCTTACCTTTACTAAGCTAGAAGGTTGCATAACCTCTTTACAACTATGTATTCGTCAGGTCAGAGTAATAGCTTCCCAAATGTCATAAGTTTTGTTAGTGTTGATATTTTATGGTCCCCCATTTACGATGCCTGTTGAAAATCGCCTTATCAATACAGGAACGCCCTCGCGACCTTGACATTATATTATGTACACATTTGGAGCGAGGGTGGAAATCCAATCAGGTCCCCTTTGCTCCGCGTAAGAGCTTCATATAATACCGAGCTTTGGTTTTATGATAACTCGACATGTCTTGCTCACAGCAGTGTATATTTAATGAAAGTAATAAATTCTTATGCCCCGACTGACGAGGGTTTTTAATTTTAACGTGCATGTTTGTATCTTCACTTTGTACCTACGTTGCTTAGTCGATTCTCAAATGACGTAACGTTCGATTTGTATTCTGCCGGTATTGTTTTAATTCTTTTTTTATTTTTAATTAGCTTTAAGGTTAAAAAAAGAAAAGTGCATATTTATTCATTCAAAGTCTTCCGAGTTGTGAAGTTTAAAATCTTATCTCTGACGGCATTTTTATTATTTTCAATATATACGAGGTCACGTTTTGTGAAAAATATTAAATGTTTTGTATCTTATTAATGGTTACATCACCTATTAGTCATGTGCGTCATCTCTGAATGACAATATAAAATAATAACATTGCATTATCAGTAAGCTGTGGGAATTTAACGTTAGTTCACTGACCTTGACATCTGTATGTTTTTACAATGCCGTCTTCACGTATACAGAATTTCGTCATTCTCAAACAGTCGTCAATTTATATCTAAATGTTTGTGTCCCCCAGCTAGAGAGTGCCGCGAGAGGTCGCCCGTGGTAAACGCGGCCACGCCAATGCCATTAGAATACACAACTTTGTACAAAGTCGATCGCGTGGCTAGCCACCTGTGGTAATTACATCTTAGATTCAAGTTAAGATGGATAATATAATTGCCTGTATTTAATTTATTTTACGTTATTTAAAGTTATAGTACCAATAGCTTTATAGTTAAGGGTCCGGATATCCGATCACAAGGTCGACAGTTCAAATCCCGCTATTGAACTAATGTAGCACGTATCTATAGCTTAGTTAATGGTACGAGAAATATTAGTAAATTAACAAAAATCTACGAATGTTTTAATATAGAAAAATTTATGAAACACGTAGAACTATACAAGGATAACCGATTCTAGAAAAGATAAAGTTGAAGGATGTTATCTAGGACGCAAGGTAGAAGAGACTGTACGTTGGTTGTCGTACTGGTTCCATCTAGCTATCACATATTGGACTTTAATACTAATAAATAACAGATGTATTCATTAAACCGCAACTGTAGCAATAAATATTAATCAAGATAAAATTTCGTCTACTGTTATTCAATTCGTAGAATTGCATTTAGCCTCAATTGTACACAGTTATTGTGGGTGTGCTGGTGAACTGTGACTATGCCCTTTGTCGATTCGTCCCTTATCGAGCTATCAGCGGCGTAGGCGGGCCGTCCGGCACCCCTTGCGTTGATAAGCTGGGAACTACTTTACTTAGTCATCATTACTTAACACACGAACATATAATCCGTCAACCATGATCATTTCATGTTTACACGAAACAATAGTCAAATTTAAACTTCGACTTTTAACAGGAACTGAGCGTAGTCTTTCTCTAAAACCGGCATCACATCTGTGGTTCTTCTAGTATTGCCGATGTCCATGGGTCATAGTCGATGATCACCCTTGTGATCCCGCCGCTCGTTTCCCCCTTCTCCTTAAACAAGCGAAACCAAGATGTTAAAGGTTAAAAAGGCTTAACTAATTCTCTTATTAAGGTTTTCAAATATTTTGGAACTACGTGCCAGTTTCTGTGCATAACATATTTTTAAGTGAATCGAGGCGTCAAATACTGATGACCTTGAGCTGCCATAATTGAAAAGATCTAATCGTTCTATGTAACTTGAAAGTAAGATTCTGCCCAGACATTTAGTAGTAACAATTTAAAATTTTGATTACTTACCTAAAGTGAATGCTTTATTGTTCCGTAGCCCCATTAGGCGAGGAGACGTGTCAAGGCGATTGTGGTTGTACCGTTTAGGCATATCGACTATCGCCTTGTAACAAATTAATTCGCAGTTCTTTTTTTGTCAATGCAAATGCAGCCAACATGAAAAGAATCTCAGTATGACATACATTTTACTAATACAGTATGATAATTTTCGATATTGTTGAAAAAGTTAATGTAAACACAACCAAATAGAATTCATGAGTATTACTGACTTGTGTAGTAATGTAGTTTTTGCATTTATTTTTTACTGTCAAAAAGTAGTATGGAATGGACACCATTTGTTTTTTTTGTTGTTTTTTTTTACGGTTTTTCTGACCAAGACATTTTTTTTTAAATCCACTAGCCTAATAATGATAATCCGGATTTCTATCTGACTGTAGTTTCGTGTCGCGAGCTGTCAGTAGTGCGTTAATGGATCAGCTGATTGAATTAGCGGTGAATCCGCGACACAATTGAGATATAGTCTTTAGAGCGTGTAATTGCTGTGATCGCATTACGCCAGCATTTACACGGGTATTACGTTGCCCCGTTAGCAACGGCTCGGGTTCGACTCTCAACAATGGTTGCTCTGTTTCGTTGGTAACTGGATATAATTTCATCAGGAATGTCTTGCTTTGGTTTTATTTAGGTACGAAGAAGTTTGGGATTGTTTAAGAGAATATGTTACCAAATCAATATCACCAAACTAATATATTGACATACACGATCCAAAACAATTGTGCAGTACTTTTTTGTCTGTTATTTATAATTTAATCGTGTATGACAAAAAATTCTTGCACTTCGGTTTCGGTCATTAAAATATGTATTAACTTTTTCCTGTTACTTGGCTCGATGAGGAAAAAATGGAATAAAAATAAAACCAGTATTAAACAAAAGAACTTTTTATTATAATTAGAAAAACAAAAGCAAAGTCTGTATGTTTATTTGCGGTGTGCTCGTGTGTACAGTTGTGTGTAATTAAATTGCTCGGATGTAAGTTTCGCTCCTTCCGATAAGCACCGGATTGGACACCGTGCCCAGAATACAAAGTGCTATTTGTTTGACAATGTTATTGATACAGTTACCAAACATCCGTTGACCAATAAGCCGTTATATTTATATCAAATGTAATAATAGTTGCAATGTAACTGTGATACCAACTTCACCGTTAGTTTCCTCTGAAGAAAGATTTGAACAAAAACATTCTATCGTTCATATTATTCTGAAGGAAAGGGTTTTGTATAGATTTTTAACAGTGTCCAAAACCTGTTTACAATTTTCCTATAATCATTTTATCTACTATTTATAAGCCTTTTCAAATATTTTAGATGTTTAAGGTCATTTTCTCGGCGCCCTCTGCCTGTATCCCTTTATACGCTACATTAAAATTGTGTTCTACGTTCATACAATCTCAATACTAAGAAATTATATTTTAAAATTTAGTGGCAGCAATAAAATTACAGTGTTGCTACAAGTTGTAAAGTCTTCCGGCAATTAAGGATATTTTAGTGGCCAGTTACTCGCCTACCGTTCATCGTACACGTAAGCTCTGTCGCCATAATAGTACAGGAAGCCATCTTGTCCGAATCATAGACAATACTTCAAGTCTACGCCTAATATAACACCGGATGCCGCCTGCATTGAATCGAGGCATTTCCGTATTTAGAGCCGGCCAAATAAGTCGACACGTGTAGCACTTGTAGGGCTACCATAGAATGAAATAAAAAAGAAGGAAAAATATTTGAAATCGAAAAAAGGTAACGTCAATCGTAATTTTTTTTATACTCATCATCAGCTATATCTGCCTCCCCGGGAGCTTCGACCCTACCAAAGAGCTAAATAGACGAGGCTATAATATTGCTTTTAATATATTTTGTAATAATAGGTTTTCTGAGTGTTGTACATTACGCACGCGATCTCAAAAGAGCTCGGCATTTTCCGATGTTTTAATACCAATAGTACTTAATTAAATAGTACACAAAACAAAAGCTGTTATTTATATTAGCTGGAACGTTATATCGTTGAAATGTGGCAGTGTGTCGCGCCATGTTTTATGCGACCCAATTTCCTCTGCTTTTGAAAACTGAGAGAATGATTGCAGCGCGCGCTTTGCACTAACAATGCAGGCGACATACGTTAAACACAAATGAACTAACTTTGTTTAGTTTTTTTCGACTCGTTCATATTTAGGTTACCGCTGTTTTTAAATTTCGACGCTATTTCTGTCATTTTTTTCTGTGAAAATAAAAGTTATATTTGCAAATAAAGATCAATAGACGATGTTTGATGTTGGATGGGATGGAATTTTCCTCTGGGATGGAATTTTCCTCTGTCATGTTCGAGTCTTGTAAGCTTGACTGAATATTGTTAGCGGTTCCATCGATTGGCGTTAGCGACATAAAATTTATACATTGCGGCATTTACGCTTGAATCGTTTCCATTGTGTAGTCGAAAGCTTAACAAGTTAATTTGGCGTTGGTCGGCGGGGAGTGGAACGCGAGTTTTTTATTACATCGCTAGTCGTTCAACCGATATGCCCCGTCGGCCGAATTGAGTTAATTGATCCGTGTCCTCCCGCCGTGATTCACTGCGGTATATTAAGGTCACAGCTCACCTACCAACCTGACATAGATCCACCGAAGTGTTTCATCATCCAAAAGATCACCGATCGTATAAAGTAGAGGTCATAATTTTTCTTCGTGTCACTTGCTTCGTCGTTACGTCTTGTAAAGTTTTTCTTATCTTTGCGAAATGGGACATTGTTCAAATCGAGCAGAACAGTTGGGGGATGGCACTGCGCATTATACTTGACCTTGGGTCGCCGACATATTTGAAAAGACGGATACCAAATTGGTGCGTAACTCGACATAGTAACTACTAAAGGAGTTAGGTAATAAAACTATGATTAATATAACTATTTCTACATTTATTTTGCACGTCTTTTGTTTTTGTTATACGTCAATTGTTTTATTCATTGTTACCGTATTGAATCATGGCATGAAACATTTTTTTTATTACGGACGTCCAATAGCGTCACTTTTGTTTTATTATGAATTAAATTATATATTCGAATAATTGTTCATTGGAACTACCGCAAAATGACATCACAAGTAAACTCCCCGTAATTATGAGTCGTTTTACTTAGTAATTGATTTATTGAGTAACTCGAATGAATTGGGGCGATTGAACTACGTTGTGTTACTGTAGGTTTCCACCGTCGAAACATATAAAATTTTTGTGATTTCTGTGTATATAAAGCGAATACTCTTCAGAGGGTTTGGCGGTACAAATCCTGTAAACCTAAGTTACTAATTAATTTAAATGACGGGTTTCAAGAAGTTTTGGAAATTGCGATAGCAAATATTTTATTTATACTCGTACAAAACCTTTGCTTTATAAAATTCTTATGTCGTAGACGATTTTATAGAGGAAAGTGCAACATAAATCATTCATATACACATTTGAAATGCATCGAATTCTTACCTCGGTCGCAGCCTATAAATATGCCACGAAAGACGAAACTTTTCAACTACGAAGACCACGCTCTGTACTATTTGGAAATTCTAAAATACTGTCTGTGCCGTTTGTTGAAAAGTTATCGTATATTTTATAAATTGATGACACGTAATGATTTACTCAATAGAATTTGTTCATTCATTTAATAAATTATGTACACCGTTTAAAGTTGTGTGGCAAAGCCATATCTTCCTTGATTCATTAGCGATATTAATTTAAGAATAAATTAAAAAAAAGGAACTTATAAAACATGGTTTTCTTATCAAAGTACTTGTCAAGATGTATAAAAAGGACACAACCTCTATGGGATAGCGTTTAATTACAAAGTTTCTGTGGCCATCTTCTCGCTCTATCACCAGATCACCTCTATGTCGTAGTAATATTGTATTGTCATGCGATGTACACATGTGTGCAAAATTATAGCTCAATCGGATACTGGAAAGTGTATTAGATTTAACTTGCAAGATTTGATTACATACACGATGAAGCTAAATAAAAGTTTGCAATGATTTCAAAATACAATTCCTTTTGGTTTGTAATTTATAATTTTTGATTTAATACTTTAGTGTTGTCAAACGAATGATATTTGAATAGAAAAATATAAATTTATCTGTTAATAAGTGTACAGATGTAGCGATACACATGTACGTAAAATAAACAACACTATAATTTTGTTTGTATTAACTTAGGTAGAATCTAGTTGATAGCAAACCAGACGTATACACAAGCAATTTTGCAAACAATAATAAATTTCGGTTAGTGTTTGTTTTGGATAATGTTCCTGCTCAAGTTTAGTTTACCTCAATAGATATAATCGAAACATGATATATTAGTTTTAGCTTAGCTTCCGGAAACTAACGTCCGCTTTCGTCTTTTATTTTAGTACGGGAAGATTAACCGTCCTCCGCGTTACTTACGTCAGGTAAATTTACTTGGTACTTTTTGTTACATACAACGGAAGATATATGTATGCTAGACTCTTTTGAATCTAGGAAAGCTTTCTTAGTTTATTTAATGATACTCGGTGTAGTATATTTAGTATAGTAGGCTATGACATTAGTAGCGGGCTCTATGTATCATCTGTGACAGATTTTCAGTTCAAAATTCAATAATACATGGAAACAAATTAAAGCTACGATCATTGGAAGCGTGCGCTAACATCATAGAGGGCAGTTGATTAACCACACGCGGCACCGGCCGGCGCGGCGTCCAATAAATCCAATAGAATTCAATACGCGAACGGTCCGGCGCGCATCGCGCATCAATCTACTCCAATTTGTTTATCGGCCAATATTGCGCACGGCGCTGGCCAACCGCCGGTTCAGAGCGTTATCAGATTTGACGCTACGCTTCGATGCAATGTGAACATCCCGACCTATTTGTATCTTGTACATCGGGCAGCTTATACGTTCATGTCCGAGATTCAATTTTAGGTTTCCAATTTCAAATTTCAACGTTAGGTTCTTATAGACTCATTGTCGTTTCTTTAAGTGACGATTCATTCG
Source organism: Papilio gigon (assembly GCA_027563995.1). Lineage (NCBI taxonomy): Eukaryota > Metazoa > Arthropoda > Insecta > Lepidoptera > Papilionidae > Papilio > Papilio gigon. The sequence goes on along the minus strand of JAODUI010000002.1, from coordinate 1,095,946 downwards.
TAGTTCGTTATTGTAAAGTTTTAATTCACTCATTCATTTGTTCGCCATATCTAGCACGAAGCACTCGAATTAATTCCAACAGTAAATCACCTAACTAAAATTCCCACCCGTCTCTCGGTTCCCCTGTCCCCGGGCTCGTTACACGAATGTCCCTTTAGAGTTATTACACGTCTAGCTGTCGATTGGACCCCGACTTGTATTACTTCTGCTGTGCTATACCGCGTTCGGAGACGCGTTTGTTCGCTCGTGATTTAGTGAAGATGAATGAATGAATGATGAAATAAATGAAAGACGAAGATATAGCGATCGTGTTATGGAACTGACTGTCGTTGAATAATTTGTCAGCCTGTATATAGTTCATTCTATTGCGACTTGTTAGTTTGATTAAATTTCTCCGTAGTAAATATCATTCAATCGCGTTGTTTTTTTGTTTATTTCAAAGATGGAAATAGAACCGATGTTTAAAAATCTTTGGCTTCATATAGGAATGACCGAATAACATAATTTGTTTCAGTACATCGAGTAATATTGTAAATACGATGTGATGCTAGTCAGCATATAAATGGGTCACAATGCCAGTAAAAACATGTGCCAATTTTTATCCGTTGTGTGTACGGTGCGATGCCAAGAAAAATAAATGAAGATAAATTCAGTGCAGTTTTTTTGGTGTAGGTAAAATCTATTAAACCTCACTAGAGCGAAGACTGAAAACGTTTTACTCTTTTAACTAAAAGTTAGACAAATATTGTCTCGGCAGAACATCGGAAGGAAAAGCCTGTATACGTAGTTATTACTACAGGCAATAAAGATTGTATGTTGTATGTAGATGTAATGATGTACATACATTTTTTTTCTTCTAAAAACCATTCAATTTTGTTATCGTGTGAATTACAAAAGTGTGTACATTGCATTGAAAAACAGTTTATTGTCGGTATTGATTTGACTTGATTTCTTAATATTTTTTGTAAATCACAGTTCCCAAGTATAAGAATTTTCTTAGCAAAACTATTATCTCAGTGTGACGAGGTTGTGGCGGGTGAATGGAGCACGTGGCTGGCGGGGCGCGGCCGCTCGATACTGCGGAGGCTGCGCCCTGCGCCCTGCGTCCCGCCCGGAACACTCTTGGACTGGAGCACCCCCACGCGCCTACCACCTCCGCCCGCTTCCCTTCAACACCCGCCAGCGCCCCGCTCTCGAAAACAGATACGCGACAACGCAAGTTCTAACAAGACCAGTCGCACACGACGTATTGCTGTATTCATTATCATAATTGTTGAGTGTATTGTATTCTAATCTAACCAATCGCCAATACCCTAAAGGTTAATAATACTAAATACCGATTTAATGGTCGTGGGTTTGAATTCCGCCCTACGATTACTGTCGTGAATGTTATTCTAACAAAGTCTTCATGCTCATTTTGAATGGTTACAAGAAATATTAATGAATTACCAAATATTTTAAAAATAAACTGATTGAGCTATGAGTTGGTAGACGGTCGCATGTACACGATCTGTAGGGAGCGTCTGTTCCGCTCTATTTTGGTCCACGTTGTGAGATGGGAAGTGATTCAAACGAGACGAGGGTCCGCCGCCTCTATAAGTTTATCAACTCTTGTTTTTATTCAGTTAAACGTTAAAAATTTTCATGCGTCTGTCCTGGTTTATATGATAAAATTAAATTACTTTCATTTCAAAGGATGGAATAAAAAAACAAATTGACTTAGGTCTTCCATATTGCAAAATTATGTGGTCCAGGGTACGCCGCATTGAGTGAATTCGTAGTGACTTCACATCTTTAGAAACTATTATAAACGCTTCATATATAGACGATGATGTTTATATCTCATTTAGGTGGATTGTCATTATCGGTCACAATGAAACTTGTCATAGTAAGATGCATGCGTTCTAAAGTGTTGTTTGTATTGTGACCATTGTACGAATTATTGTCAAAACATAAAGTAGTAGAGATCCACTTACGTGATTTCGAAATATGTAATGTCTAAGTAGAGGGTTGGTTGTAGTAACGACCGTTATGTTTATGAGCCGGCACTCTGTTTACGAACATGAGGGCATCGAGTGTTGTTAAAAAGTTAAGTGGCCAGTGTAAAGATAGGGGCTAAAGTAAATCGATTCAAATTTTATATCACTTTTTAGCTATACCTGTATTTCTTCACCCAAGTATTGTTTTTAATGTCGATTATTGTTGAATTTAAAAAGTATTTGTGAAGTCAAAACGCACTGAGCCAGCGTGTTTGACTATGGCCTAGTCACCCCTAATAGGTTAGGCTCCGAGCCCCTTGGTCGGGACGTATAGTGAGCTGATGATGAATGATTGTGAAAAATGCCAAGAATAACTTGAAAACAAATGTAAAGATTAAACGATTAATCAATTAAATTGTTCAAACTTTTGTTAGAACACAGACATTTTATTACTAGCTGAAATTAATTTCGTAATTGGTACATTGTTTGCGCTCGTCTCCATAGACGAATAATCTTGGTTCGTAAAAATCTCCATATCATTTACGAAGGCTGTACTGAAACTGTCACGGAACAATAAAACTTTATTGAATCTAAATGAAATCGGCATATAAGAGTAATTCTCCAGAGTTCATTGACCTTCCTTATCTCGGCCTCCCAACTCTTACATCAACAATCCCCATCTACTCTGTGCCTTGGGATATAATCGATCCGCTCATAAAGAAAAATATCAACCTTATTAGCATTAGAATAAAGCATATTCCTTTTCCAATGAACCCTTACGGGGCAATCCACGGCGATCTAGTTCCTTCTGCGTAAGAGACAAGGGTCATATTTCTTTGCGTTCAGCTTTATAAGGATGCGAATTTCCGATATGCCAATTCAACGGCGTTATTTGTCTAGATTAGATAAAAGATGTAGGGTCCGGCGGAGCGTTTATGTCGGCCTATCTTTCGCGCGATGAGAACGGAAGTGGATTCGCTATAATATGAGTAATGGTTATTTGATTTTGATGGAAAATTACATCGTTCAATAGATTTAACTTGTGATATGCGCTCGATTGTCTTATTGCACAAGTTACTATTGTTTCAGATGAACAAGTACGTTTTGTAAACGTAGGGACTTCAAACTCTATAAATGAGTGTGTTTCTTTTTTTTTTAATTCTTAGTAAAAATTAAGAAAACGAGCGATGTAAAGTTTTACAAATGCAAGATTCATGTACGAAATATTCTATTACGTAAATTATTTTTAGCGTAAATTGTGTGGTATTCATGCATCGAGATATGTGGGATTTAGTTTGAAATACCGTACTGTACGAATCTCTTAGTAGATATTTAATTATATAAATAATTCAATAACTTAATAACGATAAACATGTCATGTTCTTATTATGTGTGATTTATAATATCGATTTACCATTTCCTGGATGCTCTTTGCGAGTCTGTGAAATATGTTTATTCAGACCCAAACCAGTTCCATCGAGCTCACTCGAGGATCGTACTGCCTTAAAATTAAATCGCCCGACAAACCGGCGGACGTTTTATACTCTTGTTTGTTTATTTTTATATTTCAAAGTGTTTAACAGAAGGGTAATAAGCAGTTATAGTTAATTATGAATTTGTTCAACTTTTTAAGTAAAGTAAATAAGTATTTATACTGTTTAAGGTGTTATTTCGCAGGACACGACAGATGGCAAGGCGGCAGCTTAAATTGTAGTCGGATGGAATCGCAGTAGGATTGTTATTTTATAAATTAATAATCAAAAGTAATGCTGTTTGCCGTTGCGATTTGAGCCGTCGTCGCCAGCTACTGTTCTGCCATCTGTCGTGTCCTGTGAAATCTCGCCTGTAGAATTCCAGTACTTAAAGCTTTATACAGTAATGTACTTTCTGCTTAAAGTAATAACAATTAGAAGTTACAATAATATTATGGTTGTATCTCATATATATATATGTATATATATATATATACGAATTGCTGTTCGGTAGTCTCGCTAAAACTCGAAAACGGCTAAACGGATTAATCTTATCTTGGTCTTGGAATGTACGTGGAGGTCCAGGAAAGTTTTAAAAGGTGAGAAAACTCCCGTGAAAGCCTTAAAAATAGCCCTTTGCCCGAACAAACGTTTTGTCCGAGGAGGAAATGTTTTTTTTTGTATTTCCTAATAGATTCAAAAATCTGTTTATTTATTGCCTTTAAGGAGAAACAGAGTTCGCGGGGACAGCTAGTTTGTAATAAAAATTAGTAGTCACGTTGTGTTGAATATTCATACACTTAGAAATGTGTTTCCAATAATATATCGATTGAAATCGGCTGAGTCAGCAGGCCGACCTATTTCTAACTGCAGTATCGACTTGCTTCACGATCCCAAATAAACAACGTTTACGTTCATATGATTAGCTTTTAAAAAAAACGTAAACAAAGTTAATTGAAATGTTAACAATACCACAGTAATTTAAAACAATTACATATAAATGTCACACCCAGAGTAGTTTAAAGTTCACTAAGGTAGTACTTAAACTTAGCTGAGCGAGGCAGTTAGAAACAAATTATACCTTTTCCAGCGCGAAGCAGATGATTAATTATTCTTTAAGTTGTGACGAATGTTTGTCCGTCCGTCCTTTCAACGCCTCGCCAACGTTTCATTACTGCGGGCTGTAGTGGAACGTTGAGAAAACATAATTCATTATGTATAAGAGGAACTGGACCGCCGCTGCCTCTTTTAATAATAAAAGAGGGCGCTAGGGTCGAGCTTTCATTTGCAAATTGGAGATCGTCGGCTTTGTCGCGATCTATAGCATGTCCCAGGCACAACTTTGAACGGCATTTTTTTTCTCTTTCACCGCTACCAAACTCGGGCCTGGTATTTTTGAACTCTTTAAAGTATCTACTTTAAGTAATATGATTTTATGGTCTTCTAAAATTTGTTCATGTATGATGTTTCACTATAAAAACCTCAAACATTGATTCATTGTTGCCACGTGTTAGAATAGAAACGCAGAACACTCGTCGAACAAAACCCCAGTCACCTATAAACGGACCACAATACCAACACAAAAAAACTACAACGACACAAGCAAAACTAAGCTCTATTTACTTCAGATAAAAAATATAATAGAAAAAAAAATATGTCAAACTGTAAAACAACCCTCGAATTTGAACTTTGACACGTCGTTTTTTCGGTCGCATGGACTACTAGGACAAGCGATATTGAACCTTCGTACTAAGTTATTGGGTTGCTTTTCACTTGTGACGAATTCTTGGCAAAAATTTCTAGCTGGTTGGTAAGCAAATGCGTCTTGGCCTGACGTGAGGTCCTTTCAAAGATCTTTTGTCGCAGAGCCGTGCGAGGGCTCCTTACTACGTCGAGTATTTGATGTAATGTTTCATATTGTATGTTTTGTGTGCCTCACGTGAAGTGCACGCCACTGGAACTTGTGTCGTCCTTAGCAATGAATTGCTCGACAAATTTCTTACTGCTTTCTGTGGAAACAAAGACATAGTATTTTTGTATTAACAATTGTAAAAGAAACTGTTATGTACGTAATAGTCCTAAACATTTATTTTAAAGTCCAGATGCAGAAATTCTTTTAAACTCGAACCGTCAATAGCCCAATAGTTAAGGATACGGATTTCTGAATACGTAGTCGAGAGTTCGAACCCCGCTTATTCGACTATTGTAGTAAACATATCCTTGCACAAGTAAAGCTTACTTGAAATGTCACAAGATATATTGGTAAAGTAACAAAAATCTGCTAATTATTAATTAAATAAATGTTACATTCACGTAATTTGAATAAAAATTCTTATAACAATATTTACAATAACTTGAGCATGTTTTGTAACGTAACTACTTATCGCTACAAAATGCTTTCCCGTTTGTAATGTGCTCGCTTGTAATGAGATTTCTGTGTTTTCATCTCGTACCTTGTGGTTAGATGCGAGGTCTCAGATGTGGCGGCTAACGGTCGGGTATTACTTGCCTTAAATATATTCTATCCTACAGAAACATGCCCAGTATTTTATTATTGATTAAGAACTTGTTATGTGTGTTCGCAAGTAAGAATTATTGAACGATTTGCTCCAAAATATAATTTGTTTTCGATTGTGGAAGACATACTCAGAGTCGTTTAATAGTTACTAGTTAGTAAGTTTTCAGTGCGGCAATTTAGTCCTGCAGTAATATTACTCTATACGACTCTGTGGGGGCAGCATTTCAATTAATGAAACAGACCGTTAGTGCCTCGGCCACTTATAACTGTTGATTAACTAACACGGATAACATCAAACAAAGGTTCCGCCGGCCGCCGCGCCAGCCGGCCATGTGTCCATTGTTAGTTTACTGACAACCACACTAGCGGTGACATGGTATGGCGTTTCTGGAACGGAAATTATCGGGTGACGTTCAGCTGTCGTTGAGGTTTTCAATTAAAATTGTTTACAGTGGCCATGTACGATAACTGATCTAAATATTTGTAGATATTAAATTGTAAATTAGTGAAGATTTTTCTGTTACTTGAATAATTATTGTTGATACTCCTAAATATAGACCTAAAAGTCCTAAAGATAGACTGGTATTAATCGGTCTTACGTCAATGCTCATCGTGAACACCTCTATCTATCGGCAGCTCACTACACGTCCCCGCCGAGAGGTTCAGAGCCTACCCTATTATTAGGAGTGACTAGGCCATAGTCAACCATACTGGCCCAGTGCGGGTTGGGTGACTTCACACATATCTTTGAATTTCTTCACCGATATGTGCAGGTTGCATCACGATGTTTTCCTTCACCTTAAGAGCGTCGTATAATGTACATATGCAATTCGAAAATGGAAAAACACATTGTTACATGGCGGGTATCGAACTTGAACAATGTCGAGGACGGTCCAATCCGGCCAAGGGCTTGGCAACTATATCTATACCCTTTTATAATAGTTTGCTGTTCCATAACAATCACGACACTATAATTAATATGAACTTCTAATTACATTTCTGCTAGTATTATTTCAATAGTTTACCGTGAAAGTAATGTTAGTTTTAACTGTAAACACTTAACCCTCGCATTGCACGCACACAGGCGCAAGGTATCGATTGACAAAGGCAGGCCGTTCCCTCAGCTCGGCTAATGATACCGGAGAACGTAAAAAGCACATAACCTAGTTTGATGAAAAGAAATGGATTCTTTTATTCGTGATTTCACGGCTATCACGAGTCGAGCCGACACGCCGACTTTCGTATACAATATGAAGGCACTGAAAGAACACTTTAACTCTCCGACGAAAGCTTTAAAACTGTTTTTTTGAAAGCTTCGAAGTGTTACTGAGAGGAGTTATTTAATTGGATAATAAATACTAGGTAACGGTTCGGGTGTTGTTATTCAACTACTTCCGGTTCGAAGTTTGGATTAGAAATACTGAATCCGGATTAAAATGACGTAAAGTGATGAAGTTTTTGTAACGAAAATGTAGCCAAATATCGCGAATATAAATATGTTTTTATGACAATTGTTATTTAGTTCAAAACGAACCTTGTTCGAAACGAACCGATGGGTAATTAAGCTTTCGTTTCTCGTCTTAAAAAGTAGGTAATAAAAATAATTTCATTAAGTCACGGAATTAAACGGTATATAGATTCTAGATGTTCAAATGTTCCATTATAAAAAAAATCCACGGCGCGGATGTCGTCATTCAGGTGCCAGCGATTAGTAAAGTCCGTTCTCCTCATCGTATATCGATGGTGTAAAACATCAAAGCATGTAACACTTCAAAGCTGCTATTCACACGTCCGAATCACGCGGCATCCATCGGCGCCCTCTCTTGTGCGACGACGGGGAAGATTTACGATCTAACAAACGTTACAGTAAATTGTTACATTGTGTCCGGGAATTTTATTAACTTGGGAAGTACTGTCAAATGTGTATTTCAGGCTTTCTTTTTGTCAATAAATGAGCGGTGTATGAAAAATTTGAGTAAATTAAATATAGATGTTCTATTGTCTCTCACAAAAAAAAAACGGAGATAAATTATAAAAACGTTCGTGAGACATTACACTAAACTACTTATAAAAGCAGTTTAAGTGTATATAATATAGAGAAAGATCACCCTAAGATTTCTTTGTAATCACCATCATCATATCAACCACGATGATCGGATATCGGTCATGATCATCCAAAGAGAGTATGTTTGTGTACTGGATACAAATTTCTGTTAATTGTTTTCACAAATTGGATAATCAGAACTTTCACAGTTCCATTTAGTGATTCGCGTCGGAGCGGACACGTATTGCTGATTTTACAGCGCTAAGTCGTATCGAGAAGAGATAAAATTTAACGGCTCCCCGCCGTTATCTTCTTGAATTCGTTTCGTTTATGATACAGAGTGTATGTAAAATTACTTTTTACCTTTGTAATGGAGTTAATATGTTCTACTTTTAGTTTTAAATTGAAGAGACACATTCATGCAATTTCTTTTAAATTACCACAATATTTACACTTTGGTAATGTTCAAACAATTTAAAGCATATCAACCCTTTACCACGTGTGCGAGTGTTTAAGATTTCGTGTGGTTAAATTGATTAAAACTAAAAGAAAACGTGAACTTATTTGTTTTAAAACAGAATAATTAATCTAAGAATTTTAATAAAATTGGTATTTTGTCCTTATTTAATCTTAATTATTTCCTGTTACAGGGACATGTACGGTAGCTGCTTTGTGGTAAGCATGAATAAAAACATTGACTACGCAATTTAAAATTTACATTTGTATACTAATAATTTTTGTACTTAATCCTTTAAGGAAATTACGTAAACGGATTTAAATAACATTTTGATAAGATTAAAGTAACGTAGAAAAGAACTTAAAGAAGTTTTAAATTGAAATAATAAAAAAAATGATTACGAAGTAAGGATGAATTTTGACCAATAAGCGACCAGTAATTTACATTAAACAGTGTTCCCTATTCCTTATGCTTATGTAAAAGACTTGTAACTCTAACCACACTTGTAATAATGTCAAGTACTAATATCATCATCCTTTTCCCTACGGAGGGTCGTCAGCGTATGTAATACTCTTCCATACATCTCTATCACCCGTATATCTGACCTCACACACTTACGCATACCATCTTTCACTCCATCTCAATTACTGGTATACTTGTATTAAATGAAAAGCTTTTTTATTATATCTTAACCACGTCCCCATCGTAAGTTATATCCGTTTGATTTGGCGAGCAAACAAGGAGTTCGGATATCCTGTCAAACATTTTACTGTCAACATATCAAATCATGGCAGCAAAGCCCGCCGCGGATGTTGTACAGCTTGGCATTTTTTTTTTAATTCTCAACATTCCATTTCTGGCTGGAAAGATTATGTTTGTGCTATTTTTGACTGACAGGAACATATAACAGTACATGACCGTAGATTTTCTTTACTTAATTGGAAGTATTAGATATCATTCGAATTCTTTTAGCCCAGTATCACATACGATGTGTGACCGTGTTTTTTCATTCCTCCCATTGATCCCGATGTGCCATTTTTGTCCCGATGTTTGCGAATACAGTCCAAGGCCGCGATGCAGCGGGCCGGTTGTTGACCGGCGGGCAAGGCCGGCGAACGTTCACCCGCACCGGAAATAGACCCAGCACACGTGCACAGCTGATGCGCCCCCGTACTCTGGCCCGGTCTAGATTTGTTAAATGCTCCAGGACTTTCTACGTTTGTTATTATTGCGTAATTATTTTGTTTATGAAGTAAGATTAAGTGTGTGACGTCTGCTGATTTCAGGCGTTTAAAAGTTATTTAATCAGTCCCGCAGTAATACATTTCCATACTAAATTCATACTAAGGAGCTCATTGTCACTTAACACCCATGCGGCAGTATAAGTTGGCTAATTACAAGCTGATTATTTTGCTCAAATCTTGGAAATCTTGTAATAGTTTTTAAACAGCAGTGATTCAAGTAGATTTTTAAGTGGGGACAACTTTTAGATTCACGACAAGAAAACTGTATAAAGTCCTAAGTTGTCAACTGTTGCGGACAAAGTTGGAGTAAGTCAATGAATTGTTTGCTCCGTTTACAACTGTACAAGTTGACACCAAGTACAACTTAACTGGCGTGGAATTGAAAGAAGAGAAACTTTGAAGCGATAGTTTCCAGTATTGTAATTAATTTTGTATTATTCTTTTTGTCATGTTTTACACAAAGAATTGAATATTTGAAGTATACAGGGAAATGTATAATTTCGTTGTTATTTCAAGTGTGGGCAGATAGCTTCCATGACTAAAAAAGCGGAAAAAATAGTATTTGTGAACGACTAGCTTCTACGCATACGAACTAGTAAATGAAAGCTCTTATTGAAGCTTTTCTTCATTCAATATACTATGTAAATGATTATTTAGAAACCTGTTTTCATAACATTAAAAAGCAATACCAAACATCTAAAAACTTAACAGGTCATTTCTCAATACTTTCTTTACTAATATACTACGACCACATAAAGGAATAGTCTGGTTGGTTTACAGAACATTATCGGTCTATAGTTAATTTTGTTGGAGTCGCGGCGGGAATGCCATGGGAGCCATAAATATACGCCCACGGGCGCCCACGCTTACTTACCTAGGCATGGGTAACTCGAGTAAAACTGTTGACATGCAGATCCGCTCACGCTTCACGTGCGTGAAGCCGTTCAGTGAACCGATTCGCAGTTCAACTCAATTTGTATCTTCATAGAGTGTATGTAAGTTTTGAGCTGCAAGTCACCAAGCAGTATGAGATGTGAAACGACGAGCCTCGAGCGCGTGAGTCGTCAGACCTTTGAAGGGATGTTTTGTTGCATCGCGATTAACTATAAGCTGTCAATTAAGTTGTTGAGCTGCAGCTCTACAGTTCGTGCTGCCGATGTTTGGAGTCTCTCCAGATCAATAAGAATATATAGACATTTTCTATAACTAAATCATTCAGTAAAGTTTGTCAAGTAAGAAATAAAGTTGGTTGCAAATTAAGAATGTTCGCTACAACCTGAGCGATGACATTCTCACTTAACCTCCTTTTCATGTAAAAAAAATCAGAGTCGACGTCACAACGGCGTGACTTTTCGCGCCTCCGTCTTGTTTCACTAATGACGTCGCAATGTCTTGGTGCGTAAAGAAGTGCCCTTCCCATTTGAAACTAAAACGTTTGAATTATCATACTTATTACACGCAGCTAATGCCTTGTTTTTCACGTAAAGGACTAATGTACTATTTGCAAGTATGACGGACTGGACCGATGATATAAGAAATGAGACTGGGTTTACTCGCCCGCACATGAACCATGGCTATATCTCATCACTCATGAGACTTTCCGGATAACGAGGAAGGACTTCAATAAGTCAAACTAATTTTCTATTTGCGTGCTTAAGGCTTATTCTAGTGTATTTAATGTTTGATACGTTGTATTGCGCAAGTATTTGTGTCAATCCAACAGTATCCCGGTCTGCGGTATTTGCTATGCAATTAAATACGAAATATAAAGTGTACTACGATATACCAATACAGATTATATTTCAGTTACCCAACAAAAACTAATAACAAGGTTATTTATAAATAAAGAATTTTTTTGTTTTTTTATCTATGTCTGTCTTTTGTTTCTCTTCTTTGGGGGTTAGGGGGGGGGGGGAGGTTATCGTGGTAGGCATTCTCTACTGCGATAGGTAGGGCTCCGGGTTCTCCGATGTTAATCAATCCGCGATCAACATTCACACATAGGTATTTACTATGTTTAGAGTGGCTGATGTGCGAGTAATGTGGTCTATAGTATAGAGCTACAGAACTACATTAAGGTAGACTACCATAGAGCTTAGAGTGGAACAGAGAGGATGTATTAATGTAATTAATTCAATATGAAAAGGTCAAGTTTCGTTAAGGTCGCAATAAAATCGACGTTTATCGGCTTTATGTAGAATTTAATGTTATATTAAAATGTGACCCCGTAACTAAGTAGCCGTATTATGAAAGCACTTGCGCGTAATTGAATTTTGTGTTCGAGGGTCTTTTGCTAATGTTTAGTTACAATTTTGTAAAACTGTTTTAGACGTTTTTAATAAGTAAATGCTTTCAACTTAATTTTTAATGAATATATTTTAACTACAGCCATTAGTGACCTCGTTAAATTTTAATATTATATACGAGTAGATTTAAAATATCACCTTTGCTGTGAATCATCTACCTTATCTATTTTATAGTGGACGTTTAACTGTTTGGACCAATCACAGCCACGCGTCGAACTTGTCAATCCTTGTATCAAATTCAATGTTTGCAGAACATTATAGTAAAGATTGGAAACACAATTTGTCACCTGTCACTGTGCACACATGGTCTGACGAGCTTACCCGAGAACTTTGACAACTTGTGACGTCTAACGTCAGTCAGCCTGTCTATCAATCGTTAATCTGTGATAATTACACCTAATGGAGCCGTCATATGTCATTTACGAAGCTTACGGTGGAAATGAGAGCGTGGCTCAATAACCGAATGAGGCAACGGTTTAGCTTGAGAGCTTGCTTGAGACTTAAAAGCCAAAAAACGTTCATGTATTGAAAAATTTAATTGCTCGATTGACAGTACACTATGTATCAAAAATGAACAAGCCATAAATTAAATTGAAGCGGCATTAGCCTAATGGGTACGGACTACCGATCTAGCAGTCGTGGGTTCGAATCCCATTCGACTGTTGAACAATATCCTAGCACAAGCTTTTTCGAGCTTACCAGGAATACTTACAAGAAATATTAGTAAATTAACAAACATTTTGTAATATTACGACTCAAAAAAAGACAATGCTAAACTTTATCTTGTCCAAGTGAATAAAAAAGATGTAAATTGTTGTACGCTTGTATCGGCATGTAACATTGTCTTGACATTTTACGATTACAGTGTTTTTGTTGACCAATAAAGTGACGATATCACTGTTTTATGTTCCAAAATAAATTGCAATGGAATAAAATGTAGTCTGGAACTGTATATAAATGGATTTAATGTCCGCTTAGTGTGGTCTGTATTTGATTATATTGGATTGACCTGCATACTTAACGACCACTGTATGTTTGAGCCGGACTCTTAGTGTCAGCTAAATTCATTCTTAAATCATATAATACATTGGCACTTGACTGATTGCTCTGATATAATTATTATTTAAAGAATAGATTTTTGTTATCTCTAAAAACGCTGTATTTATTCCATATTCTAAGATTTCTCTTAACTGCCCCATTTATAAGTATTTTTTATAGCCCGGTTCGTTTTGAGTCGTTTCCAAAATAAAAGCGCGATCAACGAAACATTCGATTCGAAAATATCGTTTCATTTTGGCTCATTGGCCACTTTGGCCCTTTATATTAAAAATATTTAATGAAAACGGAAAGAAATTTTAATAGAAATAGTCCACTTGAAAATTCAATGTGACGGTAAATTGCACTTGTCTAGATCGGTGCGCCATCGTTACTGTTGAAAAAAATGTTTTCTATTGAAATGTAAACAGACGCATGTGTAATTTGCATCGTTTTGCGTTCGCTGAGCGTAGCCCGCGCCGGGGCGTTCGTTATCTCTAGAGCTTCGTTAGGCGAGCTGCACGCACCGGGAGGCGGGTGGTGAGAGTTTACTGCCGAAGGTAAAGGTTCATTCACACTGGCAGCAGCAATGACGTTGATTATTAGTAGAATCACTAAAATGTCTCAATCTACAACAACTAATTTAGGAAGGTTTCGAAAGTGACTTTAATGGTTTTGTGGAAACGGTTGTTTGGTCTTGGTAGTGGCCTTAAAGAGGACACCATCGAGCTCCCAGTTCAAATCCGGCTTGTTTTCTTACCACTGACTTTTTATTGTTTTGCCCATGGATTTATTGATATTTTTTTATAAGCTCAGTTCAGTTTTGGCGATTACCCGATACGAACTTGCGGATAAACAGACATAATAGGGATTTGCGCTATAGACATCGTGTTCTCGAAATATTACACACCAACAATAAGAGTTCGTTAATTGTACAGATAATGCCTTGCTTCCTTTTTATCAACGGAATGTATAACGGTAACATGTGAAATGAAAATATTTGGCGATGCGGCCGCCAGATAACCCACTTTAGCGGCATTTAGTTTGTTTAATGTGATACCGCTTCAGTTGCCTGAACGTTAATTGCTGTAAAATACGGAACTGTTTTTATGGTTTATTTATACTGCGAGAAAAAGTAACTTAATACCGTACCCAGTCCTTTAAGACCGCGAATAGTTTACCAAGATGAAGGTCTCCCGACGGGTCCGAAACTAGTCGATACCTACACACCATTAACCCGTTATTATAAGTAGTATAGTGTAATTTAAGTCGTTTAAGAGTTACTTAATAAGTCGATTTTTATTACTCACTAATTCTACACTAAGGAACTCTCGTAAACTTTTAACTAAACACGGCAGATTTAAACTGTTCATTAACTTGTTACTTCAATATTAATCAACTTATTATTCATTCCCAATTTGTTTAATATTGTACGTAAAAATTCGTTATATATGAAAGAATAAAATATCAATCAATTAAATACATATAAAATTTCATTTTATAATCGCTTTGAAACATTGCTATAATTTCCGTACTTGTAAGTTTTACGAGTTTTTTTAAATGCCACAGCGTTCCCTCGAACCGATGAGTCATACCTGACATTCGTAAGTGGTGGGGTACTGTAATTTTATTGCGTTATGCAGTTCACAGATTGAAATCGGCGACATTTCTAAATTTTAAATATCACATTTAAGTTGTTGTGAAGTTACGTTTCGCAAAAAACTTAAGAGTAATAATATCAAAATTGTGTTATATATTACTAACTGCGGTCCTAGACTGCGTCTGCTCCTATATAAAATAATAACCTAATAGCTTATGTATTATCCAATCTATGTTCTACATTCATACAGAATTTTATCCAGATCCATGAAGCTGTTCAGCAGACATCTTCAAACAAATATCCAAACTTTCGCACTTATGATAGTAGTAAGATGGTTTATTTTCTAGTGAACACAACAAGGACCGATCATCGTGGGAGGCCTGCAGTGAGCGATGTGTGGCTGATATGATGATGAACGTAAATGTTTTCACAAATAGAAGTTTCGTCTCTGAACACGGTGCAAAATTGTTATTATTCTTATTTAGAATGTCTTATGTCCAAGCATCGTTAGAGCTTTAAATTATGCCTTTACGCCTTTTGTACGAATAAAGAAACAATGTCAAGCACTAACCTACTTCAAAGATTTCGTTCCTTATAATAATACAGGCTGTTCTAAAAAATAGGTTGAATAGAATAAGTGCTTAAAAGCAGTGCAACTGGCAAGCTAACAATTGAGGTCGGTCGGCTGGGTCGGATATTTAATTACTCTACTTTGTACAGGATGTTGCAAATTTATAAGTTTCGAAATGGACTGAAAAAGTGTTATGGCGCGGCGCCGCCGGTGTTGCGATTTGTTGTAAAATAAATATTCTTAAAGTCTGTACATTTTTTTTATCATGACATAAATTTGTTTTTTATACACTGCAATAGGACAAGTTCCCGTAGTCAGTAGACTAGTGATTTCCGCAAGTCCTTTTAGGAAAACTGTCTGTGTCCGTGAAAATACTGAGATTATATGTCTTATATAGCGGTATTCGTCTGAAGACAGTTATATAAAGCTTACCACGTTAGACCTCTACTACAAACAGTACTAATGAGAGTAAAATATTTGTAGGAACTGTTTTAATGTGAATTCGTACAAGCAGTCACTTTAGGAAGCCGTGGGTTATACTAATAAAGTTTACGGCAACTGGCGACTCCCGAGCAATACAACGGGGCCTGTTTCCAACTCTATAAGTAACTATATTTATACTTTGAATTATATGAAACGAGAGAACTGTCAAAACTTTCAGATTCAGTAAGAAAGCACAACACAAGTGCGGCATATAAAAATTAATACGGAGTGCTAGTCTGTCTGAGCCTGAGATGTAAAAAAAAAGAAATTAAAAAACGTTTTTTATTAACATTATACAGAAAAAGAAAATGAAGTCTTATGTTATTGTAAGGGTGGCTAAAGTCTGCCGAGAGTTAGGGTTGTCCAATCTTTGGTTAATCTACGTGCTGAATAATATTAAATTAACGGCACATTTGAGATATGAAAAAGGACCGCAGCATAGTTAGGTCCCGCACCGCGGAACGCCGTTTTGAACACTCTATGATTAATTATATTCTAATCAGACGTTGGCAGAACACCAGCAAGTTTTGTCTCGCCAGCTGCGCCGAATAAAAATAATTATCTATATTCATTTATAGTCTATATACAAATAAAATTTTAACACAAGTTTAGACTGTATTCTTGAAACTGCAAATAACGGTACAAAGATATACCAATTGGAATTGTATGAAAAAACCTCAAGAGTTATACTTTCTTTTAAATATCTTGAGGGCTCAAGACCATCTGGGCAGTGCCCTCACCCCGCATCCCTGTACCCAATAACTAACATGATCAGTGCAACGACTCGTGCGATGTTCCAAGGCATCTATGATGTGTATCTTATATGACAATGTGTATGTAGACAATCGCAAACAGGATAGAGCGGACGTCGTTACAATCTATTGACGAAGTTCGAGTTCAATTACGATTCGAAAGTTTCATCATAGAAAGACTAGATCGTTTGGTAAAGAAACAATTTCAATCACTAATCTACTTCAAATATTTCATATACAGGCTGTTCTAAAAAAATCTTGATCTTATTGTTTGATCTTTGGTCACGCGCGAATTATTTTTTTTTACAATATACTTCGCACTGCGACTTGGAATAAGATTAGTGATGAATTTATGATCCTCATCTGAGGTTCTTTGGTGTCTCACGTGATCCAAAAGGCTTTATTGAATGCGGTTACGAGTTTTTATAATACGGCTATTTAGTTTGTGAACACGCTGTATCTTTTGGTATTGGATATAAATTTAATTCAGGGTTATAGTGATAAGTCTGTATGTAAGGAGCAAGGATCGATTTATGTATTACTTGTTCCAATAAATAAGGTACTTTATCTGTATGTACGATACTTGGGTGTGTGTGTTTGTGCGTGTGTGGGTTGATATGAGTGTTATCTGTAAAGCTTTTTCTGCTTAAACTTGATCAGTTACGTTTTATATTATTAAGTGATTTTTAAGAAAAAAAAGGAACTTATTCAATTTAAAAGTTCCAAGGCAGTTCCAAGCCTCACGCACACATAATTTGTTATTTAAAGCAAAAAGTTTGGTCCTGATATTTAACTTGAGAATTAAGTTTGTTCATTAATAGCTATTGAATTAACACAAATTCACGTCAAAGCCCGATAAAGTTAAGCGATTTAATTTGATAAAGCTCAAACAGCTAGAGTCGAAATAATTTAATCGGCACACATCCGATACTAATTTATTCACGGACCAGCCAATCGAGAGTTTGCTGTTACGAAATAGTCGTTTCATCGCAGACATGATCGATGACCAGTTTACGTCGAGCTACAGCGCGTGTCATCCGTCTACGTCTTTGTTCGTGTGAGACCGTGTCAGGGTAGGTCTCGGCGCGGTGGTTGGTCTCGTTCTGGGCCGGGCCCAGGGCGCAGCCTCCGCAGTATCGAGCGGCCGCGCCCCGCCGGCCACGTGCTTCATTCACCCGCCACAACCACGTGCCCTACGACATAGTAGTTAAAATAAACTGTAGTAAATGTACCCATCGATAACTCACGTCGGTACATCGTATAGGTTTTGTCTTATACGCACCGACACAATGTTTGGCTATAATGATAAATTGAATAGAAATTCAATAGCAATTACGTTCCCATTTGTTTTAAATGTGTTCATTATGTTATCTGAAGCTCAGCGGCCACCCGCGCCTCCGTTAGCGCGGAATAACAAAAGAACACTACATTTATGCCAATTTTCATCGAGATCTGTTGACTTGTTATGGATATATCTTCTAACAAACATCCATCCATTTACACTTTCACATTTTTAATATTAGTATGATCAAAAACGTTTGTAGGTAAAGTACTAGTTCGCTCCTTCTGTAACTGCGCAAGGCGTTGCCGTACACCGCCGTTAACGTATATTATTTACTAAACAAAGTAAAATAGAAAAGCGTGTCGTTGGCAGGAACAGGTCTAATTAAAATACAAAGCGTTATTTCATTGGTGGCAGTTAACATTAACGCAGCGGGAGTTGCCCGGTTTTCCCGGGCGTGACGCATGCGCAGATTTATTACATTATACGTTTCATAAACGATAGCTTGTAGAATTTCTAATGTACTAAGTTGTCGACAACTGTTGGTATTAATCACACGTTTGAATTAATATTCGTTATTAGCCAATGTTGAAGAACTTTAATGTATAAACTGTACGCTTTGAGAAATGTTTACTAAAGATTAAACACACATCACTATCTTACTAATATTTTTATTGTAAATGTATGGATGAATGGATGGATATTTGTCAACAAATAACTAGAGTAGATCTAGTGATGGACACTCATACTTCGCATTAAAATTATCTTCATCATCAGCCTTTGTCTGCCCACTGCTGGATACAGGACTTCTCCAATGCATTCCACAGTATGCACACTTTAAAATTACGATGTATGGAACTCTATTGTTTTAATTTGTTGAACATTTTATGGAAAACTGCGCAGGTTCCATAAAATTAATTGGTTTCGTGACTAGTATACTTTATATCTTATACCCTGTTACATGTCTTTGGAATTATTAATTAGATGATGAATAATTTAATGTTGCTAAAGATAAAACTGTTGTCATTTTTTTTGATACAGATTAAATATGCTTTAGTGAATATCATTTGTGATTCTATCAACACCAAATGGATTTCATATTGGATTTATAAGTTATATGCATGTTGAAATATTTTTCTATGAAAAGAGGTTAACACGTTCAATGCCATTACGATACGCTTATTAAAGTGTATTTTGTATCGTCGATGGCAGTGAATGTGTTAAGTAATACATACATCGCTATTCAAAATGCACGTTTGCATGGTTGGTTCATTTCTATTAGCGCTTCTGAACGTCATGATAATTAGTACTTTATCGAGCAAGTTTTATATACCAAAATGAATTGGTGGGCTAAATCGGTCATGTATACGTCTTGGTGTGATTATAGCAAGGAGTAGAGTGACCGAAAGTCATTAGTTCAGATAATTAAATGTATTGTAGGTCATTTTGTTCTTTGCAAACTATTTGTGTGCATTGAACGTGCAGTGCAGACGTGGTTCGTGCTGCAGGTGAGCTCCGGTCGTTGGCAATTTGTGCATTCCGAGGCTAGGATGTGACCAATCAAGTGCTGCCCAAGACTGAGAACGTCGCCTAATTGAATGATCCACACACTAGACGTACAATTATTCTGGAACACCGGCGTCCCCTATCTCAATTTCGCCTGCAAACAAATTTGGTCTTTATTGTAATGGTCTTAAGATGTCTTTATATTGTACCGTTGATGCGAATTAAACAAATCTAGGAACTGTGTTATTTGAGTGATCGATTGAACAATTAAAAATTAAGCTTCTTAATTTAATCAATCATATATTTCATAAAGCTGACAAAATTACTGTAGTTTTTTTTTAAGATTAGTGCAAGATAATGAAATGACTGAGAAAATACTCCAGGAAATCATTTCTTTTCACAGCCGCATTGTGGATCGGTCTGTCCTTGGCGGTATTTCCAAATTAGTACAACTAGGGCCCTTCAAGAAGCGAGCATATTATTTCTCAAAAGGTACAATCCATCTCCTCTAGTGTTGCCAAAATCCTTGGGCATCGATGACCACTTCGCTGTTCCGGCAGCTCGTATAAATAAAACAAATCTATCTGTTTATAATTTTGATACAGTCATAACCCGATATGAATACACGCAAAATACTTGCGAAGTGCGGTTACCATAACAAAGAGTTGGCAGTCACAAGCTATGGCAGTGCGTGCCACTAAACGGTTGTAGACCGTCCATTGTGGGGGACTGTCGCGTATTGTTGGCTCACTTATTGTACCTTTTTGTGACGTACCTGCTCTTGAATATGTCGTGCAAGATGAATACAAACTGGTAACTGAGACATCTCTGTCATTGGGTTTATTAAAAATGAATAAAGGTATATGTCGTCCTTCAAAATTTCTATTGTGTTAAGTGTTTATAATTACTCGATGTTATGTAGTTTAGTCTTTCTAAATGGAACGGGAGATCAACAGCTTTGACGACGCCCCGCTAAATACAAATCAAGATTTAGAACAGTAAAAGATTTGCTTAATCTAACCCTATAAAAATATTTTCTCACAAATAACAATGTAACTAATGCTCGATAAACACGAGGCACTTATCTCGCGCTTACATAAATTCCGTGCAGACGGAGCCGCAATAATAAGCGAGTATTGTAGCCTTATTACCGTTAAAGATCACCGCATTGCCAACGAGTAAATACAGCGCTGGCGTGTAATTTAGACAGGCGATGTAATCGGAGATTTATTGGCAACTTTGTACCCCGCACGTAGCTCTTCTAAATCAAGTTCGAATTTAAATCTTAACGACTTGATGTAGCTGCTATTATCCCGCGAACGTGGTACTCGTAGGCGTTACATTGATCTCTTGTAAGTATAGGTTAGGAATTGGTTTTCGAGACTCGTATCGACTCTCGAGTAAGGCACGAGTGCTCTCGCGATAGATGATTTTTTTATAAGTACCTGCGGTAAATGTTGCCAATTTTATTTTTTGTAGAACGTTGACCTTTTCTTTAGTCACGGTTCTTGTTTTTAAATTTTTAGTTTCAGTTGTATGTTATGAAATTGATCGCCATTGTTATGAGTGAGTATAGTGTAGTACTATTCATTTTGATCGTCTTATTATTTTGAGTTTCTAATCTTGGCTCGATGTGTCATACAGTGTAGCAATTTTTGTTCCCTCTCTATCTCTACCTAAAAGTCCCCTCTAAAGGGTGTGATATAAACTGGCGGATGGAGGTGGATTTAAAACATCCTGTGTATGTTGAACTCTTCTAATCAATCATATCGGTGAGTCAGTGCTGCAGCATTGTTGGCACGTCACCGCGCTTGCCACACAATGCTGAACAACGTAACAGTCGAGTTGCTAAAGTGTTACATCATATATAGCGTGGGAATACGTTTACTTTGTAGCTTTTTATAAATTTAAATTAGTGCTCAGCTCCTGGCCAGCAAGAAAGTGACACCTTTATGTTACCTTTCTAGTATCTCAAACAGAAGACCTATAAATAGAGTACGAGACACTTTGATAACAGTTAAACACTGTGCAGCGACATCTGTTGCAAGATTATCTTGGTTAGACCAGTGATGTACCATTGCACAGAAGAGGAGGACGATCGGGAACTGAACATATCCGATTCTAGTGAGCCGGATGGAATATTTGACTCCTCTACGTTTTTCCTATTCTTGTCTAATAAGAAAATGAAGAGGTAGATTGCGTTAAAACATTTGAATATGTCATCAAATATATAACGTAAAACAGATCTTAACAGATTTCGTACTCCGCTTATTATCAAATGTTTTTAACCTAATTTTATAAAAAAAAAAGTATTGTGTTAGGGGAGGAGAAGGTTAAACGTCCCTCAGTCGAGAGACATCTGACTCACTATGTTAAAAATGAATACCATGATTTCTTGTTCAGTGAGATCATGGTATTTCCCCGTGGAAGTAAGCTTGTTAATTCAAAAACTATTTCGATATCATTTTAAGTTTTTTAACAATGTGTAATCAATTCTCACGAAAGAAAGCCATCGCCAAGTGCAACAACCCTTATTTAGAATTCCTCAGCTTGATGCAATAACTGATAACCGGGTCGATGTTAATCTGGTTTGGATAAAAACGACAACTTTCCTCTGAGTCTAGTCTCAAACGGGTTTAGGAACAGGTCTGGTCTGACGCATTGCTTTCCTTATTTGGTTCTACGTTTATAGTGTCTAGTATAGGCGTTTTTATGTCTAATTTCATGTGCATTATGACTACACACACACAAGAGTTCGTTGCTGGAATAATCTATAGCTTTTATATTTGTTTCATAGCAATAGCTAACTTTTTCTGGTCTTGACAACCAGCTAATATCTGTGGATTGACAAATGAACAACATGCGGACCACATGTTTTCCCTGTGACGGATTCCATGCGTTCGTCTAAATTGTTTTAGCCTCTTGACGCGATAACAGCATTGCCAATTTGTAGCTAACAAAATACACGTGCTTTAAATTAAACCAATATTGTATGGTTTTTAAAGAATGTATAATGAAATGATGTTGAAAATGTTGGTCCTTCGAGTTTTGTTTCAATATCGACATCAACCGGACCTTACAATAGCAATAGTAACATTAAACATTGAAAATTGTGCGAAATTACATAGATAACATTAATCGAATAAAATCATCCTGTGTTCTTTCTTTTTACCTTTTTTATTTTGCAAGACGGAAAAAGGATATAGGTCCAAATGTTCTTAAATATTCGCAGCACAGTTGTGTGAAGTGTGGTCAGCCAGTTCGCCGGCATGTTGTGTAATATCAACATGCATTTATCCGGTCCGGTGACTGTGAGCGATAAACTTTTAATGTCGCTGACTGTACTCGTTGCTGACCTGACTTGTGAGATCCTTGCCTATATGTCGTCGTTGTAGTGTCTACCTTCAGTTGGTAATTACACTGTCTTTTCATTTATTTGAATTTAAATATTTTTGATGAATAATGTATTCTTGTAAGGAATAACAAACGAACAGCGGGTCGCCTGTAAGGCAAGGTCAATGGACATCCGCATCACCAGATAAACCGCAGATGCGATCCGGGCTTTCAAAGGAGGATGATCTTTTCTTGAAGGAACTTAAGTCGTAACCGTTTAGATATACAGCGGAGGACAGATTATTCCAGTCGAAGTGACTTGAAGTTGAGTCAAAATTATGGCAAACTATTTGCAAATTAATAACACGATTAGAAGGGGTTAGTTGTAATAAGCCGGCTGGTATCTACCGAGTGCAGTAATTAGGCCAAACGCCTGGCGATACGTCTTGGCAAAGGCTTTACACTTTAATAGCTGATGTACGGCCAATTTGGAAATTCCGTATTCAAATTAGCAAGCTTAGGACGCCTCTCATCTCGCATGTGTAATGCATAAATGTGGGCATTGTTTGAATATTTCGAACATTCGTAAAGTCTGAGTAGAGAATGATTGTTGTAATTAGATGACTGAATCATTTTCAGTCGCAATTTTTTTAAAGTAATGCATGCAACGCTATTTCAGCGTTACTTGTGCAACTTACTTTCTTCAAATTTACTTTTCCAAAAGAATAAAAATGTGCATCGTGTAGTTCCGAAAGATAGTTCTGCTACCCCGCAAGGTGGTATTTCCTTTTGAGTCGTATCACAATGACACAAGGTATGATGTGCATTAGCAAAGAGTAGATAGTGCCTGTTTAGATCGTTTCCCCGGTTCATTACGGCTACATCGACGTTTTGAGTCGTACAGTTGCATCTTTGTGCAACTTTCGACCTGTACGTATGCTAACGAGCGAAACTCTTACGTACAAAGCTTCAAAGCTTTTTATGAAGTGCCTTATAAACGTTTTATTACTGACCTTTTACGCTTTAAGTTCAAAGAGTTCTGAAGTGCTTCTAATATACTCATTAAAGTGGAAAATGGTAGAGGAAATACGGAATTGAAGAAGCGAGTGAACCTGCTTTTTAGGGACCATAGCTATCAAGTAAAAATAGTAAAATTTAATCGTTGTAAATTTTTTATAAATTTAATATATTTAATAAATTTCACAAGGAAATGAAAAATTTAAATTACAATTAATTTATTCGAATATAACAAATCACATAGAACTAGATTAATGTTTATTTATTACCATAATGTATTTGTTTCCTGTTCCTTAGTGTTAACACTTATCCCACCTGTCACCGCATTGTGAGAATAAATAATACAAGCAATAAATAAATGACAAGTCCAGTCGCTCGTGTACATTTCAAAGTGTGCCATAGATGTTCAATTATTCACTGCGCATAACGTCGGATCTGAAGAGATCAGTCAGACCAGTTTGTTGAATAACAATACAGTTTTCTTTTGATTCCAGATGTGTTCCCGGTAAAGGTATGCCCCATTAGTCACCCGGGCATGACGTAGGTGCACACATACTTTCTTGTTGCGGTGAGTTTTTTTTTGTACGCGTCATTTTTGAGTCAGCTGCCCTCCTCTATATTACTAACTATAGCTCCCAATATAGTAACTTATTGGCACCTGGAGTGTTGTATGTACAGTTCCCGATGTAAAACGAAGGTTTATTTAAAGTTTATAATTTGACGTAAACTATATGATTTGTTTCGACCTCTGGGAGACCTCTAATATGTTCTTATTGTCCCGTGGTGAAACATGGCCTCAGCTATCTGATCATTAGATCAGACTTAATCGGTATGTTATAGTTGGAAACGGTTATATTATCCTCGTATAAACTACTTATAATGTAGTGTATACATTTGCACACAACATGTGTCCAGACCGCCACATGTCGTGTCGACGAGTAGATTCAAGTTACACAATGTGCCGACCCACCAATGCCCCGCTTTTGATGACACGTTTAATACATTAGAAAATTTTGCTTACTGTCACACGTGTGATCAGCACTATGCGTGATCATATTTTATGATAGGCATTGAATTTGTAACTTAATGTTTATGAGAAGTTGTTCATTGAGAGGGACAGGTGATGAAGGTGTTTGTAACGTAAGTATTGTTTGTAATAGGTGTTGGTGTGAACCGTGGCGATGGGCTCTGCGGGCGTGTCGGACGAGTACTCGCCGCCGCGGCTCTCGCGGCTGCTGCACGCGCTGCCGCACGTCAACGTCACGCTGCACCGCGTCAACGATACCTTCGCGCCTAACTCGCCCATATACCTAGAAGTGAGTCGCTTTTCATACTAGCCTGGTACCTGTGAGCCCATATCTTTCATATAAGTATGTTGTAGATAATATGTGCCACGTTCATATCATCTAGAAGTACGTCCCATTCGTTCCATGCGTAGTATCTTTGAGCCCAATCTGTCAATATACCTCAAAGCTCAAGTCGCACATAATGACCTCGTGCACATTTATGTTAGCCTAGTACTTCGATCGACAATAACTTCTATGTTGATGCTTACAAACGCAATTCAATAAAGTTAATGTTGCCAGGTTATTATAAAGTTTAATTTTATGTCTGGCAACACTGTTATTGCTAGATAAATACATCATTGAACTTTTAATTGGGTTATAAATCATTTAAATTGATTAGTAAAATTGTACAGTAATTTATATTTTATGAGAGAGAACGAGGTGTGGTGGTGTTATTACAAATAAATAAACTAGGAAATTAATAGTTTTCCGTAATATAAATGTATTGACATGAGTTTTATTTGTTTGTAAATATAACGTGTAGCTGTAACAAAAGTAATTAAAGTTTTGATTAGTTCCGGCGGTGCGCGGGCTTTCTATTAAACTAAAAGAGAACTAATCCGGAGTCGCGTTTTGTTTAGAGTGTTCTTTGTCGGTTGGTTTGTCAGTAAATACTGTCGTTTTTAATAACAATTAATATTGCACGTAAGTGTTGAGGGTTTTTAAAATTGGAGATCTTTTTTAACGACGATCAGTGGAGATAGTGACACATTTTATGTGGATTTCATTTATTTCTTTAAATCGTGAAAGTTTCCTTTATACGTTTTTTTTAATACTATAGTACTATAGTGTTACTTTTAAGTAATTGCATCTATGTTTTATGTATTACAAGTAACTTATTTCAATTAGCTAAAAAATGACAAAACATAAGATCCTGTGGCGTATCGTTAATTATTACTAAGGAAATATTGACAAAGTTTAGAGCACTTCCAGACAGCTTTCGAACGCACACTTGATTGTTCGAGAGGGCGTTGTGTAGTACTTCTTAACTTTGATCCTGTGATTTTAGGGAGCTGTTAACGTACGCACGTTGTGACGTCACATATTGTTTAGATTCAGAGATTCTTCCACGTTGTTGTATTAAAAAAACAACGGACAATCGTTTTATTTGTTATTCACGAAAATGTTTTGTCAGTTATTTAACCTTGCCTTCTCGAACATATACCAGGAGGTGAATTTTCGCATTTTTTCCACATGTATACGCCGGGCTCTCGATCTAAAGATGGGAAGCATATCAGCTGTAAGCTATTTGCTTTGCCCTTCATTTTATTTCTTATCGTGTGACAAGTTACATATGTTCGAGATCACACAAACATTCTTTAAATAATGTCCTAGTTTATATTTGTATGCATTACAGAGTCTGGGCATCCTCGGCTCGATACCCGGTGCTTGGCTCATCCTGACACTGACGGTACTCCTCATATATCTGCTGACGAGATGCTGCGACAGGAAGCAACGCCCTCCCAGGAGTATCACTGCACTCAAGGTAATAAACTATATCGATTTATTTATTTATTCTATTTTATTTATCGATTTCACATACGGTTGGGGACCAGGAGTGTAGAGCCATGCGGACGGCGGGAAGTCGTTGGATGCGGTAGGCAGAGGACCGCATATTGTGAAAGGCATTGGGGAAGGCCTATATCCAGAAGTGGGCTGGCAGAGGCTGCCGAAGATGTTGATGATACAGTTCACCTTCCTTGCCGAAAGTATATCTTTAGTTTAGCTAGTTGCACAACATTCGATGTCCCGTATGTGGACAATATTTCAAAGGCAGAATGGAAAATCGCAAAAAGATTTTGTAGGTCGTAGTAATTTTCTTTTTTTGTCAATTTATAAAGTGACAATGACCATAAGCTGTGCAGCACATTCAGGGGTCCATATCTATTTAAAGGCTGTAAACATAATCAAATCATTTCTCACGATGTGAGATGTGATGTAATGAACACGTGTGCACACTGCGGTGACTACGTTTGAATTTTACGAGAAATCTTTAATTTGTTTTTTAAATACAAGCGTGGTAAGGGATACCGAATGTTTTAGTTTTGTCAAAGAAATAAAAAAAATGCAAAGTGTGATAGAATGTGTTATGAAAAAATTAATGCTAAAGTTTTTTTTAAATCATATGGCTTTTTATTGATTAGCGAAGCTCATAAAATCTGTAACTCTTAATGTATTTTTGTATTAATTTAAACATGGTGGCATTAACTTTGGTTAGACCAAGTAATGTTATCTACAGAGTCGCTGCGGCCTGGTGTCTCTACTGAGCCGCTACTCGTTGGACCGTTTCATATTTTGTTTGTAATATCGTGTACGGACTGTGTCAGTGAACCTATTGTTGCTTTACTCTCTGGCCTTTTGTTTTACACCACTGTCTCGTCTCTTCTTATTTTAAACGGACACAAAGCGATAGTCACATTATTGTTGTTGCATTTATTTTAATAGTACTTAGATTTGTTCATTGTTAACTATTACTATATCGTTTTCAAAATAACTTTTAAGCGATTTTTTTTATTAGTTATTGATCATTTATAATTCCGTTTAATCCTTTAGTACTGTCAGTTTTATGAGTAATTCTTTATCTAACGACTAACTTAACTAACGACGAAGACAAACAGAGAAACATTTCTCAGGTTGTCTTTGTAGATGTATTTTAGAAAAGGTTAAATTGTTTAATGTGTTGTGTCATTGTTTCCAGATAACCCTGATGATCCTGTCGGTGGTGTGCTGCGGCGCGATCGGCGTGGGCCTGTTCGGCAACGACGACCTGCACAACGCCATGCTGCAGAGCATACAGGCCGGAAACCAGCTCGCTGGCCTGGTCAACACTGTCAAGAATCAGGTATACATCTATTGACCAATAGATAGCGGTATTAATGTGGGTAACTGTTTAAAATTAAATTTGAGAACTTCTAATTGTTTTGTTATGTTTACAGTCAAGTATCCTGGAGGAGGCGATGGGATCGCGTGCGCGCGCTCCGCTGGCGCGGCTGGCAGACGCACTCGACGCGCCCGTGGCTAACCAGACCGCTCTGGGCACGCTCCTGCGCGCGCTCTCCGCGCTCCGCAATAACGCCAGCGCCGCTGCCTCGGCTGCGGACAACCTGCGGCGACCGCTCGCCGCTCTCAATCTGGACGCCGTCATGAAGGTACGTCACTATAGATGTACTCTGCGTGTATCCTTGCAAAGTGCGGAGCAATGTGCTAATTGTACAACTGATGTGTGGGCAGCGCGCGTGGGTGTGGGAGGCGGCGCGTTGGGCGGGCGGCATGGCGGGCTGGTGCTGCGGCGGCGCCGTGTGCGTCGCGCTGCTGGCGGCCGCGGCGCGACGCTCGCGACGAGCTCTTCTCTTACTCTGCGTTAGTATACATTGCTTAAATTGTTGTAATATATTTATCTTTTGCACCATCACCCTACATTAGCTAGCCTACATCACCAGGAGGGTGATTTCAGACTTATTTGACTATTTGATTATTACCCATTTCTTTTTAAAGATATTCCTCTATCTAAGTGTTGGTTATCACACGAACCTGTAGCTTACCCTTTTAATACACTAATCTGATACGAGTGAGGTGACTTGTGTGATACAGCGTCCGATTTCAATGTGTTCCAGGTTTGCGCGCTGGGAGCGCTGGTGGCGTGCTGGGCGGCGGGCGCGCTGCTGACGGCGGGTGCGGCGGCCGCCGCCGACGCTTGCCAGGAGCCGGCGCGCGCTGTCGCACACTACGCCCCGCACCATCTGCCTGTTGATGTAAGTTACACTGCGCACAGAGAAATAAAGCCGTGAAAGTTAACATTTTATATTACTGTACTTTGCTTGGCTGGTAAGTACTAAATGTATTTTAAATTTTAATTCACATCACTTTAAAAGTCTTCTCTTTATGGTTTTTGTCGAATCTCTCAAGTCTAACGATTGTTAATATAAACCGCTTGTCAATTATTTTCCAACCATAAGTGTTAATAAATATACTTTTTATGTGTAGATGGTGTACTACTACCTGTCGTGCAAGGTGTCGCGCGAGAACGTGCTGACGGCCGAGCTGCGCAACGCCCAGCGCGCGGTGGTGGCCGTGCGGCAGGCGCTGGCCGTGCTCTCCCGCGGCGCGCCGCAGATGTTCACCGATCCAGGTAACTGCAGTCCCACTAACCATTACTGATATCTTCTTTAATCGGTGTCGGTCCATTTAGTGTGGTTATTCCATGGCTCGAAGGTGTGGATTATCCGCCGTTTAAAAATAGTATAAACTACGATTTTCTGTTCCTATATCATAAGGTCAAGTCAGAACACGAACTGAAAATGATTATCGTTAGTATCAAGCAGATTATATCAGCTTCATGTCGTTTTGCTGTTATCATCGGTACGCATTGTAAAAATGAATTCAATTTTTAAATAACATAATTTATTGTAATTGTGCAGTGCTGCAGCCGGCGCTTGGCGCTCTGGGCGCAGGCACGGGCGAGGCGGAGCGCGCGCTGGTCTCGCTGAGCGGCGCGCTGGAGTGCCGCACGGCGCGCGCTTACTTCGTGGCGGCCGCGCGCGCCGCGTGCGACGGCGGACTGCAGGTCTCATATCGTTTACTCAACACATAAAGTACTGCAGTTGGACTTTTTGTTAGAACTCAAGTCTTTGACCTACTTTGAGTTATAATTTAGTTTAAACAATATATGTGTGAGAGGTTCTGATGCCTTAGACCAATGAACTGTTCTGTTAAGGAGTTGATTGTCGTTCCAGGCGCTATCTCTGCAACTGCTGGCGGCCATCGCGGCCGGTTTCCTGTTCACGGCTATAGTGCTGGTAGACTCTCACGCTTGGATCTACATAAATACTAAGTAAGGGTCTTGACACGTTTTTGTGAGTAAGATGCTCCGTTGCCTACGAATAACTTGAAGAATTCTGCATGTCTAGTAATTTCCGCTAACCTCTAAATATAGATTATAATTTTTTTGTGAGGACTCTGCGTGATACTTGCATTATACCTACTTTATTCACATTGCAGACGCAGCGGCGGCGGGGAGGAGCAGGCACCATTCTTATCGAGCGGCAGTAGCGCCGGCTCGCGCTCGCTGCCGCGCCCCGCGCCCTACCCTAACGGCAAGCCGCCCTCCTACAGCGCCGCCGTGCAGCTCATGGACCTCGCCGACAGGGAGCGCCCCAGGTACGCCTATCACAGTGCAAAGGAACTAATTTGTCAAAAGAATAAACGAACTAAGTCGATGTTATGACACAGTACGGAGGTGGCGTGCGCACGACGGGCGCGCATGTCGGGCAGCGCGACACTGGGTCGCGCCAGCGGTGGCCTGGGCGGGCTGGGCGCGCTGGGCGGCGCGGGCGGCTCGCATACGCTGGGCCGCGCGCCGCACAACGGCAAATACGCCACGCTCAGCAAGCAGTGCAAGACGCTGGAAAGCAGCGATTTCTACTGAGAACGGCCCGGCGGCGGCGCGCACCCCGAGCCCGGCGCCGGTCAGTATCACACGAACACACGCCAAAGCTGTCTTAAGGTCCAGGTCTTATTTAATTTTATATTATTTGCTATTGCAGGTCAGTCCGGGCGTGCAGCGAGTTTGAATCGATTCGATCCGAAGTACGCCTCGTTCGGGCCGAGAGCGCCGCGCCCGCGCCCCGCCGCCCCCGCGCCCCCCCTGCACACCTTCACGCCCGCCCCCGCCCCCGCCGGCCACGCCCCCGAGCGTCCCGATC